>JADRCD010223193.1:673-33722 GCA_019843815.1 Montemys delectorum
TTTTTGTGACAGGGTTTCTCTGTGTAGCTCTGGCTGTCCTGGAACTCACTCTGTAGACAGGCTGGCCTCTAACTCACAGAGATCTGCCTGTCTCTGCTTCTTGATGCTGGGATTAAGGGTGTGCACCATGACCACCTGGCCTTGGTTTGAATTTCTGAAGGAACTAGAGCAAGAGTGACACAGACCAAAGAAAGACAAACCAATAACAAAGCCCAGAACCCTCTCTGACTGGTTCAGGATTCCAAACTTTATATGCAACCAGTCTGAGACCCCCAATAGTTAGTACACTAGGCAAGAAAAGGAAAGACTTTGACACATAGCCTCCTTCTGATCTTAGAATATAGTTTCTTCCCTTTGAGTCAATTTGCTTGTTTAGAATGCTTTGTGGGAATCTGACCTCTACCATCTCCCAGACCACAGTGACAATCATTCAGTTTCATATTAAACTCCCAAAGGGCAGCAGGAGTAAGAAAGCATGGGGGCCTGTGTTAGAAAACAGATTTTTAGTCCAAGTTCTATTCTCTCCTGGCTGTGAGAACTCAACAAAGGACTACTGTTAAAAGACTAGTGTATGGCTGGTGAGATGGCTCAGCGGATAAGAGCACTGATTGCTCTTCCAAAGGTCATGAGTTCAAATCCCAGCAACCACATGGTGGCTCACAACCACCCATAATGAGATCTGACGCCCTCTTCTGGTGTGTCTGAAGACAGCTACAGTGTACTTATAATAAATTAATAAAAAATGAATCTAAAAAAAAAAGACTAGTTTAGTTTTTTCACCTATAAGAGGGGTCATGTGCTGCATAATGACATTCTGGCCAATGTATATACAATGACAGTCCCAAAGACTTAATGGAGCTGAAAGTTTCCTGTTGTCGGGTGTATGTGTGTGTGTGTGTGTGTGTGTGTGTGTGTTATACAGTCATGTGTGTGCATGTGGAGGCCAAAGGAGGATGTCCTGCCCTATCAACTCTCCTTATATTCTCTTGAGGCAGTGTCTCTCAGTGAACCTGGAGCTTGCTGTTTTTCAGCTCTGCTGATGGCCCCTGAAACACTGAGGTTACAGAAACATGCAGTCATGCCTGCTTTTATGTGGGCACTGAGGATCCAAATACAGATCCTCATGCTACTGCAGCAGGCACTCACTACCCACCGGGCTGGCTCTCCAGCCCCTTACCTAGTATTCGTACTAGACCTTTTCTACATTTAGATACACAAATATTTGTCATTATGTCCCATGGGTAAGTAACAGGCAAATGGGTTTACATCCTGACGTAATGGATGTAGAATACAGGCTATCACATCTAGGTTTGTGGGAACACATCCTATGTTTGCACAAAGATGAAATTACCTAGCAACTCATTTCTCAGAATGTATCCCTGCCATTCAGTGACAAATGACTATAACAGCTGCTCAAACAGCAAAGTACTTTATACTGTCTAAGTATCACACCAATATGAAGATGTAACTCAAGCTGAACATGGTGGCTCACAACTATAATGTTAGCACTCAAAAGACTAAGGCGGAAGAATTACCATAAGTTCCAGACAAGAATGGACTATCTAGTGGGTGCCAGCCTCCAGCCTAGACTACAGAGGGAGATCTGATTTCAAAACAACAAAATAAGGGCTGGTGAGACACTTGTTGCTAAACCTAATGACCCAAGTTTAATTCCCAGAACCCACATGGTGGAACGAGAGAACCAACTCCTACAAACTGTCCTCCAGGTACCACACTTATACCTGGCATGTGGCCAACACACACACACACACACACACACACACACACACACACACTAAGTAAGTAAATAAATAAATAAATGTAAATTTAATAAGTAACAGAGAAGGGGAGAGAAATTCTATAACTCACCCTATATTCTCCCTTAGGTCTTCCCAGCTCTGGGGCATAACTTTTGGCAGGTGTGTCTGACAGAGCTGAAAAGGAAACAGGAGCCAGTTTAGAACAACCTGTCTCTTATCTTTTTTTCCTCTCTTGCTTCTTTCCCACTTGCTGTGTATGTGCGTGTGCGTGTGAGATACCATACCAATAGTGTGGACAGTAGAGGACAACTCTGAGATTAGGGATCAGACTCAGGTCATCTCACTGTGGTGGCTTGAATAAGAACAGCCCCATAAGCTCCTCTATTTGAATATTTAGTCACCAGGGAGTGGCGCTATTGGAAAGGATTATTAAAATAAAGAGGTGTGGCCTTGTTGGAGGAAGTGTATCACTTGGGCAGCCCAGAGTCTCTCTTTCTCTCTCTCTCTGCCTACAGATCAGGATGTAGTTCTCACCTATTGTTCTGGCACCATGTATGCTACCATACTTTCTGCCATGATGACAACGAACTAAACCTCTGACACTGTAAGCAAGCTCCCAATTAAATGCTTTTTCTTATAACAGTTACCTTCATTATGGTAACTTTTCACAGCCTATGGCCAGGCAGTGGTGGCATACACCTTTAATCCCAGCACTTGGAAGGCGATTTCTGAGTCCTAGGCCAGCATGGTCTGCAGAGTAAGTTCCAGGACAGCCAGGGCTATACAGAAAAACCCTGTCTCAAAAAAAAAAAAAAAAAAAAAAAAAAAAGACAAAAAAACCCCAAAACACCAGCCTATGTATAAATTTTTCTACCCACTGAGCTATCTCACTGGAACTTTTTCTTTTTTAACAAAACAAACAAAAACCCAATCTTCTGTCTCCATGGGTAGCTCCATGGCCAAAGGCAGAGAGCTCTGTTCTTTCCTGACCGTGGCAATGGAGCCTACATGGCTTCTACCTCCTCACTTAGTACACTTTCTCCATTCACCAATTACCACCTGTCCCCATGAGTCTCCAGGCTGTACCCAAATCACTAACATCTCCCAGAGCAATCGAGAAAAGGAGCCAATGCTTACCGTCAGAAAGGGACTGGAAACTCCCAGGTCTAGTTCTTCCTGAGGGAAGGAACAGAGCAGAAAGAGGCTAACAGTTCAAGTCAGACCACCAATGGCTGAGCACGTGGAGAACATAGAGCCTTACTAAGCAAGATGGAGAAACAGGGGTTAAAAAGCTTCTACCTGGGGCTGGGGAGATGGCTCAGAGTTAAGAGCACTGGCTACTCTTCCAGAGGACCAGAATTTGATTCCCAATACCCACAGGGTGGCTCACAACCATGTGTAACTCCAGTTTGAGGGGCTGCAACATCCTTTTCTGGTCTCTGTGGGCACCAGGCATGCAAATAGTACACAAACATACATGTAGGTAAAATACTCATACACATAAATAAAATAAAAGCCTTTATTCAACTTCAGAAATCTGATATGCTAGTAAAACAGGGGTCAGAGAGAAATACTCTAAGTGTGGTAAAATATACAAAGCATACAATTTACCATTCTCCATCATCTTTAAGTGCAGAACTCAGTGGCACAAAGTACACTCCCACTGCTCATCCAGTTCCAGAACTTGCACCATCCCTGAGACTCTGTGCCTCGCAGGAATTCTCCATTCCCTCCACCCCAGCCCAGAGGAAACTGCTATCCTACCTTCTGTCTCTATGAACTGTCTACCCACCTGAATGGGTCACGTGGCATTATTTGTCATGTGGTTTATTGCACCCTGTGTAATTCCCTAAGGCCCACCTCTATTATAGCATGTATCTTGTGTTCTCTTTTAAGATGAAGTAGCAGGGCTGGAGAGATGGCTCAGAGGTTAAGAGCACTGACTGCTCTTCCAGAGGTCCTGAGTTCAATTCCCAGCAACCACATGGTGGCTCACAACCATCTGTAATGGGATCTGATGCCCTCTTCTGGTGTGTCTGAGACAGCTACAGTGTACTCATATAAATGAAATAAATCTTTAGAAAAAAAAGGAAAGACTAAGTAGCAGTCTCCTGCATGCGTATTCACTGTTTTGCTTATCTTTTTAGCACACAATGGACAGATACACTGTCTTAATCTTTTTGGCTTTTGAATACCACTTCTTCAAATATCAGCACAAAAGCATCTGCTCAAGTCACTGCATTCACTTCTTTTTGGTAAGTATGTAATTATGATACTAGTTCACATGCTCAGCCTTTGTTCAACTTTTTTAGAAACTGCCACACTATATTCCACAATGATTGCAGTTACACATTCCCACCAGGGCCACACAAAGGTTCCCAACAGGATGGCATAAAGGCAAGAAGGAATTTTGATCCAGGCAAATTTCTTCAGTACCTGACACACGGCTCTCAATTTCATTCATGTTCTACCAAACCAGGTGAATGCCTGGGAATTTTTCATTTCTTCAAATCCTAGTACTAAGCTGCCTGCTCAAAAAAGAATTCTTTTGCAGTCAATAAAAATATCAGCCTGGGGACAAGATGGCTCAGTGGTTAAGAGCACCGACTGCTCTTCCGAAGGTCCTGAGTTCAATTCCCAGCAACCACATGGTGGCTTACAACCATCCATAATGAGATCTGACTCCCTCTTCTGGAGTGTCTGAAGACAGTTATAGTGTATTTACACATAATAAATAAATAAATCTTTAAAAAACAAAACAAAACATCAGCCTGAGCATGTTCCTGATGAAAGCAAGAAAAAAAAAATCCCTGTCCTTTACCCACCATTCTTTACCTCTAAAGAAGCTGCTCAGGGAGTAAGCAGAAGGAGGTTTGGGTAGCTGTGTGTAGAAGCTGTTTCGGCCCTTAAGCTGTTCACGTCCCTCAGGGGTTGACCCGCTATTCCCAGCAGTCTCTTTGATGGACCATGAAATACCTGAGGATGATAGGAACTAAGTAAGCCTCTTCCCAATCAGTCTTTGACAGCCAATACTCACTAACTTCAAACCTGTTCAATAAGCCCCAGTCCCTTGGCCAGGAAGAATGTAATCAAATAAGCTAATCATTAGAGAAGTTGACAAAGGAATGGATAAATGGAAGACAATCCAAACAACCTTAAAATAGATGAAAAGATGCTCTGCCTCTCCTATTTCTTGAGCAATTATTAAAATAACTTATTTAGCAGATCATGTGCAATATCAGGGTTTTTTTCCTCTTTCTACTTCTCTCTTTTGTTTGTTTTTTGTTTTTGGAAGCAGGTAGCCTTGGCTGTCCTGGAACTTGCTTTGTAGACCAGGCTGCCCTCAAACTCAAGAGATCTACCTGCTCTACCTCCCAAGTGCTGAGATCAAAGGTGTGCACCATCATGCCCAATTTCTTTTTTGCTTTTAAATCATGCTATACTACCTTCAAGGAAAAACTTTCAATTAGAAACACTTTAAAAATCAGATGGAAGCCGGGCAGTGGTGGCGCATGCCTTTAATCCCAGCACTTGAGAAGCAGAGGCAGGCAGATTTCTGAGTTTGAGGCCAGCCTGGTCTATAGAGTGAGTTCCAAGACAGCCAGGGATACACAGAGAAACCCTGTCTCAAAAAACCGAAAAAAAAAAAAAAAAAAAAAAAAAGACTCTTCTTTAAAACAAACCCACAACGGGGCTGGAGGGATGGCTCAGCGGGTAAGAGCACTGACTCCTCTTCCAAAGGTTCTGAGTTCAAATCCCAGCAACCACATGGTGGCTCGCAACCATCCGTAATGAGATCTGACGCCCTCTTCTGGTGCATCTGAAGTCAGCTACAGTGTACTTATGTATAATAATAAATAAATCTTTAAAAAAAAAAATCAGATGGAAAAGTGGAGGGAAGAAGAGTCTATGAAGAAATTAAGTGGTATATAATTAAGAATTGATGGCTAAGTACAGTAGTTCTGCCTGCAGGTACACACACATAACCTGTATTGTAACTCAGTGGTAAAACATGCATTCAATTCTCAACACACACACACACACACACACACACACACACACACACACACACAACTCCCCAACAAAAACCTACTGAACAAGGCTCTCCAAGGTAAAGCCTAGGAACCTGTAATTTTAACAAGCACTGCATTAGTCTGAAATAGCCTTCCAAGCATTCACTCCAGAACAGCAGATCCAGGAAGCCACATAAGCATTGCTGTTGTGTGTTCACATGGCTCTGCCTGCTATTCACTTCCAGGCTGCATCATGTGAAAATAGCAGAACTATTTCTGACCAGCACTAAGGAGAGAATGGTACACCCTTCATTACTGACAGGAACCCCTCAGAGGGTCTCTTCAGCTTACTTCCCACAGGTTCTCCAGTCCAGCTGACTCGCTCCAGGTCATCGTCATCGTCGTCATCCACGAAGTCTCGAAGGCTATTCACTGCCCGTTTGGATTCCTTTAACTGTGGAGGGACGAGAAGCACAACAGTGTGGCAGTCCTCACGTCCCTCTTGCTCACTGGTAACCAAGAAGGCTGAACAAGTGGGTCTCAATCATTGCCAGTGACTATTTGGAGTCCTAATGCAGCCCAGAAATCAAACTCCGCTGTACACATCACTGCCGCCCAGTTCAAGGTTCAAAGCCACTTGTGAATTCTATCATAATTCTAACTATAACTTGTTTGCAAATCTGAGTGAATTTTATTCACTTCTCCAAAAGTGACTATTCCCAAAAAGGTCAGTTTTCAAAACCAAGTTATCACAGTGCAGCAGTGTGTTCCTACACTTCCAGCTGCTAAGGGCAAAAGCCGGAAAATGGCTTGAATCCAAGAACCTGCAACCAGTCAAATAACATACAAGGTTCCATGTCAAAAATGACAATGATATAAACTAGATGTGGTGATTCATACCTATAATACCAGCACTTGTGAGATAGAGGCAGCTATAATAAAAGAAAAAAAAAATTTAGGGAAAAAACCCTGGGGATGGTGGATCCAGCAATACACCCTTAAGCACTCAATAGACAAAGGCTGGCTTTGTGATCTCTGTGATTTTAAGGCTACACAGGGCTACATGGTGAGACTCTGTGAAAGAAAGATGGAGAAAAAAATAGGGGAGAAAATGAAAAAAACCAAACTAAACCAAAACAGGAACCTATAGGATGGCCCAGCAGGTATCTTAATCAGTGTTTCCATAGCTGTGATGAGACACCACGACCAGAAAACAAGGTGGGAAGGAAAGGGTTCATTCGATTTACACTTCCACATTACTATTCATCACCAAGGAAAATCAGGAGAGGAACTCAAGTAGGGCTGAAACCTGAGGGCAGGAGGTGATGCAGAGGAGACACTATGGAGTGCTGCTTACTGGCTTGCTTCCCATGGCTTCTTCAGCCTGCTTTGTTTATTTGTTTGTTTGTTTGTTTTTTGTTGTTATTTTTGCAGATAAGGTTTCTCTGTGTAGCCCTGGCTGTCCTGGAACTCACTCTGTAGACCAGGCTGGCCTCGAACTCAGAAATCTGCCTGCCTCTGCCTCCTGATTGCTGGGATTAAAGGCATGTACCATCACTACCTGGCTCAGCCTGCTTTCTTAAAGAACCCAGGACCACTAATTCAAGGATGGCACCACCACCCACCATGGGCTGAGCCCTCCCCGATTGACCACTAATCAAGAAAATGTCTTACACCTGGATCTCACGGAGGTATTTCCTCAACAGAGTCGTTCTGTCAAGTTGACACACAAAACCAGCCAGTACAGGATTAAACTGTCACCAAGGAGTTCAATCCTCATGGCCCGAATAGTAGAAGGAGAAAACTGACTTCTGCAAGCTGTTCTTTGGCCTTCACAAACAATGGCACATGTTCACCTCACACATAAATAAATAAAATAAGAATTCTTTAAAAGTAAGGGCTGGAGAGACGGCTCAGAGGTTACAAGCACTGACTGCTCTTCCAGAGGTCCTGAGTTCAATTCCCAGCAACCACATGGTGGCTCACAACCATCTGTAATGGGACCCGATGCCCACTTCTGGTGTGTCTGAAGACAGCAACAGTGTACTCATATACATAAAATAAATAAAATCTTTTTTTTTTTTTTTTTTTGGTTTTTCAAGACAGGGTTTCTCTGTGTAGCCCTGGCTGTCCTGGAACTCACTCTGTAGACCAGGCTGGCCTCGAACTCAGAAATCCACCTGCCTCTGCCTCCCAAGTGCTGGGATTAAAGGCGTGCGCCACCACCGCCCGGCCGAATCTTTAAAAAAAGGTAAAAAAGGAGACAGAGACAGGAATATCCAAAGTTTAAGATCTTCATACACTATCAACTTTGAGGCTAGTTTTGGCTACATGAAACCCTGTCTCAACAACATCAAAAAAATAAATAGTACTAACAACAGTGATAAATTATATCACATGAATAAAATATTGTCATTTTTTTTTTAAGGGTAAGGTTAGTTTTTAGAATCTTTCTGGCTTTTTTAAGGGTTTCTTTTCAATGAAGGTTGCTGTAGTTTGTATCTATTTCTAATTTTAATTTATGGTGCAGGCATGTGTGTATCATGTGTATATACAAATGTGCCCATTCCACTGCACACGAGAGGAGGCCACAGGTGGTGCTGGCTAGTTTTATGTCAATTTGACACAAGCTAGAGGTGCTTGGGAAAAGGAAACCTTAACTGAGAAAATGTCCTCACCAGACTGGCTGGTGGGTAGTACTACCCCTCTGAGCTGGTGGTCCTGGGTGATATAAGAAAGCAGGATGGACAAGCCAGTGAGCAGCACTCCTCTGCTTCAGTTTGTCCCTCTAGGTTCCTGCCCTGACTTCCCTCAGTGATGGAATGTAACCAGAGAGTCGTAAGATGAAATAAACCATTTCCTCCCCAAATCCCTGTTGGTCCTCTTAGTTGTCTCAGCAAAAGAAACCTAACTAAGCAAGACAACTTTATGGAGTCTGTTCAGATCTCCAGGATAGTGGCTAGAACCTTGATTGGTGAGTCATTTCATAGGCCACTATATAGTTTGGATTTGGAATGTCCCCAAAAGGGCTATCTGTTCAAAATTCAGGCTTCAGGGTAGCCCTATGAGGAGGCAGTAGAACCTGAGAAGTGGAGCCTAGTAGGAGCTCCTTGGGCCATTGGAAGGGTGTTCTTAAAGGAGATTGTGGGACCCTGCCATGTCCTATTCCTCTTTGCTTTCTGGCCATGAGGTTAGCTGTTTTGTTCTGTCATGTGATTGCACCATGAAGTGCTATTTATCCCAGTCCAAAACAACAGAGCTAACCAACCACAATCTAGCACCTTAAAAATGGAGCCAAAGTAAGCCTTTCTCTGGATCAGTTGATTACCTTGAGTATTTCATATAATGATAAAAACCTGACTAATACTCAGACTTCTCTGAAGATCTGATCTAACATTATGAGTTTACTGGAGGTGAGAAGAAAATTTAGAGATGCATCCAAGAGTTAGGAATGACCCTTACTTAGCACTTGTGGAAACCTACCTGTGAGAGCTCATCATCTTCATCATCAAACGTGAAAGCCTTGAACTTGGAGCTGTTCCAATATTCCTCCTCATCACCTTTTGTCCGGTTCATCTGGAGAGAAAAGAAGCCAGGTACAGACAGTCTCTCAAAAAAGTGTTCCACCACAAACAGCTCCCAGAAATAAGGGATGTGGAAAGGAACCTGAAAAGCCATGCCAAGTCAGATCCTTAGGTTTCCAGCTCGTCAGATCATGTTAGATATTCCAACTAGCCACAAACATCCATTCCTAGAACCTCTACTGTATTCAAGTACTAAGATGGTATAAGAACTATGAAAAGCCCAAGTTATATCCTCTTATAGGATCTCGTTAGAACTAGGGTACCCAAGCCAAGAGGATACTATAGGAGAGGCAAATGCTATAAGGATTCATCATAATTTTGCTGAACACACAAAATCAGCCAAAGTTCACCCCAAACAGAATAAGCAAATTCGTGTATTCACATATATTTACTGAGTGGCACCTCTGAGTTGTACTCCTAAGCTCTGGGAACACTACAGCTGACTATAGCCAACAAATGTCCCTCTCTTCCAGTATGTTCTTTAAGTGCCTGACATAAATGAAAGGAAAGCAATTAAAAGCACGATTATCTTGCCTGTATCATCAACTCATGATTACTTTATTAATCACTTGGCTAATTAAGGAGCCAATTTCTGAGTTCATGACCAAGAAAATAGATATTAGCTAAAAGATCCCAAATTATTCCCATGACTGCTCTAAAATTAGGTACTGTTCTGCAAAAAACCAAACCAAACCAAACCAAACCAAAACAAAACAAAAGAAACCAGTTTTTCAAACTAAATTGGCAAGAGTAAAAACTGTGGTTTAACCCAATAAGTATCAAGACTTCCACAGCACCTGACCACTTTCAGGGCCTCAAAGTCAAAAGGTAAATGGCTCATTTCTAAGCCTTGGAGAAATGCGATCTTGCCTTACTGGCTTACTGTCGAAGAACAAGTAGTATTCAGAAAACCTAACAAAGTAATTGGCAGAAAATAAACACTTAAGGTTACATCCCTTTAGTATTCGATACTTTCCTACCAAGATGTTTATTTCCTCATTTGTAAATTGGATATAGCCTGCCAAATAAGAATTAGGATTAAACTAGATAATATATGCAAAGTGTTTACTGCCAGACTAGCTTTTATTACCTAATCTTAATGCTACCTTAGATAAAACTAGAGAACTTTATTTTTTTGCAGTTCTGGGAATTGAGTTTAGGACCTCATGTTTTAGGCAAGCACTCTACCACTGAACTATATTCCCAGCCTCCCCCCGAAAAAAAATTTTTTTAAAGCAATATTAAATATTAAAAGAAATTCTAAAGCAGGCCACAAATAATGGAGGTGTGTATAGAACATATACATATCTCTCTAGCATGTGTGCAATTTCATAAATAACTGTCATTCATTTGTCCCCAGAACAATCCTAAAAGGTAAGCCTGAGAGATTCCCACCGACCAGGAAAACAAAGTTCAAAAGTAGTAAACATTAAGATAACGTTACTGAATCACTTCTATTCCAAACTACAATCCAGGTTTTCTGAACCCTAGACTCGTTTGCTTTTTTTTTCTTTTCCTTTTTTCACCTTTGGGAAAACTAGACAGATCTTTACAATGGTAACTAGAAATAGGTAGAGAATATGTCTAACACACTTAGTACTTCACGAAGTACTCCGAATCTTTTGCCAGACTACAGCAGTGGATACATTGTATTAATCTGTATTTCTAGTGACAAAAGAGACGGTACTTTACGGGATAAGCAAAATGGTAACAATTTCTAACTCTAAGAACCCACAAAGAAAAAGAGGCTTCAACGTGATTTAAAACGCTTCCGAGATTTGATCTTATCGTCACCTGTCCACTGACAGTCTGACACAGATAGGGGGACAGATGCGAGAGAACAGGAACGTGACGTAGGGAAAACAGGACCCGTTTTTAAAAAAAACCAAAGCCCAAAACCAAAACCCTACAACCAAGACGTTCCTTGCCTCAGGGTACTGTAGAAACCAGCTACTGTAAGTTAGGCTAGGTTTTTAAGGCGTTGCTTGAGAACAAAGATCTGAGAAGCTAGACTAAAAGAGCAACGCATCTACGGCAAACAGCAGAGCCTAGAGAGTCCCTGAGAAGACATGTTCAGAACCAAATGTTGAGTAAGCTGCTTTGAGGCTTCCTGGAAGCCCCATCTCGGAGCATATACCGGCTCCCAAGAGTGGTCCCGACAGAAGAATCAGGTCTAGAGTGAGAGTGTAGGGATGCCTCAGAAAAGACAGGGAAAGAACAGGGTGCGGAGAGGGTGGGTTCAACTAGACACGCGGCCTAGACAGGCTTGGGACACCCTCACCTCTTCCACTCCGAGCGCTCCTTCTCAGGACAGCGCCAGGCTCAGCCGCCGGACCAGCCTTTCTAAACAGGCTGTGAAGCATAGAGAACGGCCGAAGTGGACAGCTGAGAGAGAGTCTGAAGAAGGGGGAAGGAATACCCGCAAAGCATTCTGGAAGTTGTAGTTCCTTGACCTCTATCATTATTGCGTTCTCCCCGCGGGCCGCGAGGCTTCTGGACTACCATTCCCAGAAAATCTAGCGCATGGTGCTAGGTCATTTCCTTTACTTTCAGCACGACCTTCCGCAGTTATCGGAAGGATTATTACAAAGACTACAACTCCCATCAGGCTCAGCAGGGTCGTTTTAGGACCCAAGGTAACAATGAGACGTATATTTTGTGTCCTTGCCGGTGGGTATTAGGAGCTTGAGGGCTTAGACTTAGAGACCTTTTAAGATGAACTGAGAGAGCTCGAAGGAACTCCAGAAGTTACGGAACCTACGGCTCAGCGAGCTGAAACGGAAGTACCCGGTAAGAGCGAGGAGGAGCCGGAAGTTAAGTCTGGGAGGGGGTTGGGGTGGAGGGAAAAGCAAGCCAGGAGGTGCTGTGCTGCTTCTAGTAGTTTCCAGGCGCTGCCAGGCGGCTGGGACCGAGCGGTCCTCAGGCTGTGGCTGCGGCTGCTTGGGAGCTGGTAGCGGTGCGATAAGTGAGCTGATGGCCAAGTGGGGTGAGGGAGACCCACGCTGGATCGTGGAGGAGCGGGCGGACGCCACCAACGTCAACAACTGGCATTGGTATGGGCCAGCAAGACAGGCCGCAGGAGCACTGTTAACAGGCTAGGGGTTGGAGGTGCCTGGGACCTTGGCGTGTACAGATCTGGGACCCAAGTAACCCTGGCCTGGGATTGGGCGTAGGTCCTTTCTGTAGCAGAGGTCCACTCCGTCTCTCGCCACCATCACAGTTTTAGGGGCGATGGGTTCGACATGGGGCGATGGGTTCGACATGGACCGCTGAGTCTCCAAGGAGGAATTTCAGAGCGAGAACAGAGCGCCCTAGTTGCTGCAACCAGCCCGAGCCGGGTGATACTTCCTACACGTGGCCGCAGGCGTCCTTGAGATCCAGACCCCTGCCGATTGTGTTGGGAGACTGCTGGGGAAGTCTAGAGCTCCGGGCGCGGTAGCTGTTAGTTTGCAGATTACAGTGAAAGCAAAAGTCATAGGGGACTACTGCCTCAGTCCAGCGGGAGAAGCTCTGGAACGTGATCTGCAGGGCGCTTGGAGCCTCGGGATGCTGAACGCAATGCAGTCTCTTACCCGGAACTGTTAAGTTCTGTTGTAACTCCAGGTTGCCGGGCAGTCATGATTTTATAGCCTAACCGTTCTTAGAAGCCGCCTCATCTCCATGAAATCTTCTGGAAACAATGTTATTTGGGGTGCCACTGAACTTTGCTGACACTATTTTTTCCCCTCAGTTGTAGTCATTTGTTTTTTTAATAGCTGTACTAGAAGGGCAAATAATTGATTTTTACCGTCTTTCCCCCCCCCCCCCCCCCCCCCCCCCTCTCTCTCTCTCTCTCTCTCTCTCTCTCTCTCTCTCTCTCTCTTCTTTTTTCTTTTTTCTTTTCCCCCAAGACCGGGTTTCTCTGTAGCCGTGGCTGTCCTGGAGCTCACTCTGTAGACCAGGCTGGCCTCGAACTCAGAAATCCACCTGCCTCTGCCTCCTAAGTGCTGGGATTAAAGGCATTCACCCCTACTGCCCAGCTAATCTGTCTCTTTTTAACACTATACTTGACATAATTTTTCTTGTGGACTTTGTGACACTGTCTAGAGGAGTGTGTAGGGCAGAGTCTGAACACTAAATGAGACAGAACACTGTTAATGAGGCTAGCATTACTGTTGCGGTTTTTTTGTTTGTTTGTTTTTTAACCTGAGGCTCTTAGCAAAATGCTTGCTTGTCTTTTGCTCTCCCGACTTCAGCAGTATGGTCACATCTTTCCTCTTGGCCAAATGGGGGCGCCATGTTAACGGTCAAGGATCATTCTGCTGAGTCTGGAAAGTAGAACTTGGTTTGCACAGCACCTCTCTTTGTTGACAACCCTCTACCCCTTTGGCTTCCTGAAAGTATAGCATGTTTATGGACATTCTAGGGTAGAATTTAGAGGGTTGTGTTGTTGTTTTCTGCCTCCTTTAACCTTGCAGTCATTTGCTGCATGAAACGGTGCATTCTCCCCGTGACTGCCCGCCATCAGCCCAGCTTCTGTCTTGCAGGACAGAGAGGGATGCTTCAAATTGGTCCACAGAGAAACTGAAAACCCTGTTCCTGGCCGTTCGAGTAGAAAATGAGGAGGGCAAGTGTGAGGTGACAGAAGTGAACAAGCTTGATGGAGAGGCATCTATCAACAACCGGAAAGGCAAACTTATCTTCTTTTATGAGTGGACCATCAAACTGAATTGGACAGGTAAGGACTGCCAGAGAGGAGGTAGTAGTGCTGTTTCCATTGCTCTGATCCTTGCTGGAGTGATTCTGACTACTGACAGACTTGTGAAGGGAGAAGACCGTGTTGCTTTGAAGGAAAGCTGTATTGGGTGCTACTGTGGGGTGCCAGATGCATTTATTTGCTCACTCTTGTCGGATCCATCATTTGTCTCATGAATGAGTGATTTAAGAAAGGGGGGTCACTTTCTAATTCCAGTGCAGATCTTACATCACTGTACTATCATAGCTGATTATACATATAATTTAGGGCTGTTTTACCATCTTACAATTTAATAATACCTTTCTATAATACCCTTAGGGGGAAAATTGGGCCGAATGGAATATTTCCCAAATGAGTAGTAAAGAATAAAGTAACTAGATCTGTCTGTAATTTTTGCTTTTTCAAAGTATAGCTGGAGTATTGTGGCCTGGAAGGAACTATATATATCTTGTCCAGTCTCCTTTTATATAATGCACTGAGAAACTGAGGTGTGCAAATACAGAGTCATTTTCGTCATAGTTAACATGTACCCTAAATGCACTTTGCAGCAGTCACTCAACTAAAAACCACAGGGTTGATAGACAGGATAAAATTGAATTCAAGTACTCATCAGATGTTGTTAACACATGCCCATAGTCCCACCACTTGGGAAGCTGAGGTAGGAAAGTGGCAGTGAACTAACTCTAGGGGGAAAGGGAGAGAAGGCCTCCATCCAAAAACTTTTTTTTTTCCCTCCGAGACAGGGTTTCTCTGTGTAGCCCTGGCTGTCCTGGAACTCACTCTGTAGACCAGGCTGGCTTCAAACTCAGAAATCCACCTGCCTCTGCCTCTGCCTCCCAAGCACTGGGACTAAAGGCGTGTGCCGCCGCTGCCCGGCTCAAAAATGTTTTTAAAGTGAAGAAATTGGGAAAGAGAGACTGGAGTTCAGTTCTCAGCACCCATTTATAACTCCAACTTGGGAAGGATCTGGCCTCTGAAGGCACTTGCATATATGTGTACCTCCCAACCTGTACACACATTCACACATAATTAAAGTGTAGAAGCTAAGACTTGATACCAGAGTTTTATACATGTGCTGAGTATGAAATACATTCATACTGTAATTAGGATGGTGGGTTTTTTTCTCTGAAAGAAGCACAAAGTGTTGTGTTTTGGGCGTCTCAGGGGTTGTAGCTTCAGGGCCCTTGTGAGATCACAGAAGAGGTTCTTCTGAGCCAGAAGGATTGGCACGTACTGATGGCACCTTACCTGACACCAGAGATAGGAGTGTTTGTTTATTTCTGTGCTTCTTTCTTCACCTGGGATAGTTTTCTGTGTTCACATCTTATTTCTCAATGATGAACGCACACAGAATTAAATGTGAAGTTGCCACATTAAAATTCTCCATCACAGGTATTCTTAACAACCAATGCTGGTGGCTACCCGGACAGGCTCTGGGGAAACTGAGCTACTGCCCAGTTCATGTAGCTTCCAGTGCCATGCTATAGTAAGTCATAATACCTACCTCTCCAGTATATGAGAAAAGACGTAAGGGGTGCTGTTGATTGCTTCTGGCATGTGGCATTCTCTGAGAGTGGAGGGTCACAAGAAGCCTGAGTAGTGCACTGCTCTGGCAGGGCCTTTCCTGCAAAGGAGGTGGCTGATGACATTGCCTTGCTTTTGACAGGTACCTCTAAGTCAGGAGTGCAGTACAAAGGACATGTGGAAATCCCCAATTTGTCTGATGAAAACAGCGTGGATGAAGTGGAGGTTGGTGTTTCCCGAGTCCTCGCCGTCTGTTGTCCCAGATGAGAAACGTGATTCATTCCCCACATAGTACAGGCAGAAGAGTCAAAAGACCAGTCTATGGCTGCATTTCTAGCTTTGTGGTGCCATTGGAATCTTCCAGAGCAACTTGTATGTATTCAGCATCTCTGCTTTAGCTAAGGAAATAGTTCTAACATCAGCCATCTCTGCCCTGGCAGCGGAGCTGAGAAGGAGCATTGTTGGGGATCATGCAGGTGGCCAGTTAGCTGTACACTTTTCCTTTGCAGCTCTCAGCAGTCTCTTGATTGCTCAGCCTCCACACTCATGACAGCGCCCCTTCAATCATTTATCACCCATGTTTGATCTCTCACTCAGATTAGTGTGGGCCTTGCCAAGGATGAGCCTGACACAAATCTCGTGGCCTTGATGAAGGAAGATGGGGTGAAACTTCTAAGAGAAGCAGTGGGGATGTACATCAGCACCCTCAAGACAGGTACCCTCTTAGAACTCTGTGCCTGAGGAGGGCATCCGTCTTCCACTGCCAGACCCTGCCTGAGGGCCTAACTGCCCTCCCCTAGCAGATGGGTAATGATCTGGGAGGCGGATATTGGTTTAATTTTGAAATTATTCTAAAGGCTCTTGAGTTAGAGAAAGATCTTGAGCAATGTTGTCTAACCTCTTGAATGTAGCCAAAACCAAAGTGAGATGTGCTGTGAGTGTGAATACATGGTGGATATTGAAAGCAGTACCCAAAGAAGCCAGTGTAAAACACCCCAATAATCTTTTAAGGTTAACAGCCATTAAAATGATAGTTCTGGTAGAGTAACTTTAGATAGTATTAGGTTAAGTATGCAATTGCATTTGAGACTCAGATCAGACAAGTTTTGATCTAGAGACTATTTGAGGACAACCCTGGACTGTTACTGGTCCTCCTCTTCTGGAAAGTTGAAATGCTTATAACCGACGGAGTGAGCCTGGATGTCTTGGGGAGTCCATCTCTGCCACATCCTTCTGATCTTAGTGTTGAAGTTTTTATCCTGACCAGCCTTGAAGTTGATCATTTTTAATGTAAACAAGGACTCGGGGTTCTGACTAGTGAATCTTACAGAGAAGAAAGCGACTAAAGGAGTAGTAATTCTTCCAGTTTCATCAGAGCTTTACACATTTTAAAGATAATGCTGCTGTGTTCTGTAGATGTCCGGCATACACCAAAGGTAGAGATAAGAGAATGCAGGCTTTTCCTTAATGCTGGCTTATGGCAGCTGTGAATGTCTTATGTGCTATGTCGGCTATTATGAAACTAATGGGGGTTTTGTCTTTTCAGAGTTTACTCAGGGCATGATCTTGCCCACAGTGAATGGAGAGTCTGTAGATCCAGTGGGCCAGCCAGCACTAAAAGCTGAGGTGTGCAAGGTAAGCAGTGATGGGCAGGCCACCTGCAGAGGGAGATGAATGGCTGCCTTCATATGCAACATCAGCTTTCCTGTATCCCTGACTCCAAACCCAGAGTTTGGAGCCTTTTCATGTGTTTTTTTTTAGTTTTCTATCAGTGTCTAACCTAGTATAGTTTTATTCTTGCATATTTGTTTTTATTTATGTACTATATGTCCACATGGTTCTGTTTCAAGTGCCCATGAAAGCCAGAAGAGGGTGTTGAACTGGTGTTGCAGACAGTTGTGAGCCCCCTAGTCTGGGAATCAAAGCTAATTCCTTTGCAGTAGCAGCAAGTGTTCTTAACCACAGAGCCACCGAGTCATCTCTCCCACCCCCTAACCTGTTCTTTACTGGTTGGTTGTAGACCCCTAGAGCACAGAGAAGCCATCAGGGACATCCAAGTCTGACTTTGGATTGGACCTAATGCCAGTTGGTTGCTCTCAGCTTCCTTTCTAGCTGGAATGTTGACAGTCATATTTTGACATTAAGGATCTCACTTGAATCATTAACTTTACCCACCAGAAAACTGATTCTTCTCATTCTGTTTGGAACAAGCACCTGTTTTATCTAGATAGATCTTGGTGGTTCTGGCTGAGTTCTTGGTTTACAACCCTGGCATCCTTTTGTCAACAGTGGAAATGCTGGAGAGCTGCTTCCAGCTTGCTTTTTTTTTTTCCTCCTTTTTTCCTTTTCTGTCTTTGTCTTTCTGTCCTTTATTACTTTTTCTTCCCTTTCTTGTACTGGGAGTGAATCTCAGGGCCTTGTGTATGGGGGTGGCACCTCTCCCACTGCTGAGAGATACCCTCAGCTCTTCCATCCAGTTATTTTAGGCACATTCTCTCTGAGATGCAAAAACAGTCTTGTCCTTTGGTGGCTCTTTCAATGAGTGCAGGAGTGTTCCTAGGAGTGAGTTCCAAGAGTGGAAGTCTTCAGGAAGGGTATTTCTGGAAGAATTCTCCATGGCTGAAACACACACAAATTCCTTTTAGCCCCATTGAATAATTAGCTACGAAAGTTCAGCCTTCTGTGAGCATGAGTGAGTTGTCTGTGCGGTTGTGTTGATTGACATTTTACCTACCCTTTCACAGGCTAAGTCTGCTCCTTCAAAAAGCCAGGCCAAACCTGTTGGTGTCAAAATCCCCACTTGTAAGATCACCCTTAAAGAAACCTTCCTGACTTCCCCAGAGGAGCTCTATAGAGTATTTACCACACAGGAGGTGAGTGAGTTTGCTGTCAGCCTCGGCATGTAGGGCTGTGCTAATGGATGGAGTAGCAAGGCCTCCTCACACCAGCCAGGGTAGAGGTGGGGGTTTCTTAAGTGTGTACATGCATGTGTGTACTGAGAGTCATTGCGTTCTCATTAGAGGTATAACTCAGTGATACAGCACTTACATACAAGGCCCCAGATTGAATCTCTAGCACTGAAAGGAAGAAGTATGAGTCTGAAGTGATGGCCTCATGGGTTCAAAATGGTGCTGAGCTCCTAGCCCAGTCTGTAGAGGACCAGAGCAGGGAGACTGAAACCACCTCATTGGGCACAGTGAATCTCCAGGAAGAGTTGCGGCATACAGGCCAGTGTGTGTCCAGGCATCCATCCCTTGAGAGCCTCATCTCTTCTGCCTTCTGTTTCTGTGTAGCTGGTCCAGGCCTTTACCCATGCTCCTGCCGCCTTGGAAGCCGACAGAGGTGGGAAGTTTCACATGGTCGATGGGAACGTCACTGGGGAGTTTACTGACCTGGTGAGTCAGCCCTCTTCCCAGATTGCTGCCTCCATTGCTTAGCTTAGTGGAGCTTCTCCATGTCGCGGGTAAAGCTTAATACCTCTCTGATACTTTTAAAAACAGTGCTGGGATTTGAATTTTCTGGCAAATTTCACACAATACAAATATCAAGGCAGGTGGTTACCTGGCTGGGGTTGGGTGCACTGTGGTGCCTCAGCAGACTGAACTCAACTTTTCCAGGTCCCTGAGAAACACATTGCTATGAAGTGGAGGTTTAAGTCATGGCCAGAAGGTGAGTAACACTTGCTGCCATAACATGCCCCAGACCCTGTTGTCTCCTGGTTTACGGCTGCCCAGAAACTCTGCATCTGACACTCCTTCCCATAGGGCACTTTGCCACCATCACCTTGACCTTCATTGACAAGAATGGAGAGACAGAGCTGTGCATGGAAGGCCGTGGCATCCCTGCTCCTGAGGAAGAGCGGACGCGGCAAGGCTGGCAGCGGTACTACTTTGAGGGCATCAAACAGACCTTTGGCTATGGTGCACGCTTGTTTTAGGGTCAGCAGCAGGGGCTCTGGCCATGTTGAAACTTCAGTCCAGCCCTCTCACGATGGGCTTGTGACTCACAGAATTGCACCATCCCAACTGCTAACTTGGGGCTGGGGCCCTCCCTTTCACATATACCTTGGGTTTGTGCATGTTTTCTGCTGGGTGGGATCTGAGGGTGATTTCTCTTTTACATGTACATATGCTAAGTAAACAGAATTTTAAAGGCACGAATTTCTTATCTATGTTGACTGGCAGCCTGTTGTTCCTTGAAAGTTTTGAATTTAAACAGATACAAGGGGTTTGAAAGCCTCATTCTGGCTAAGTGTAGGTAATTAAGTCACACTGAGAGAGCTGAGTACTGAAGTGTACTGTAATCCCATACTTAGAAGGTGAAAGCAAGAGCTTCTGAGTGTGGGCCATCCCTGGCTACGAAGGAGGTTCAAGGCTAGCATGGGCTATAAGACCTATCTCAGAAAAGTGGGGCTAGAGAAATGGCTCAGTGGTTAAGAATACTAGCTATTCTTGGAGAGAAGTTGGATTCAATTCCCAGCACCCACATGGCAGCTCACAACCATCCATTTCTAAGGGATCTAATGCCCTCTTCTGGCCTCTGTATGTGGTCTCCTAGACATACATACAGGCAAAACACACACACATACATAAAAATATGAAGTGTGGCTGTTGCTGGCATCAGGATTCTTAAGCTGGTTTATTTTCACATGGCTGCCTTCTTACTACATGGGAAGGCTGGCCCTCTCTGGAATATACATCCCTAAGAAGTACAGGGAGTGGGCTCCAAGCTGGTAGAGTTGGTTCCTGGACTCTGCTAAGAGGTGACCATAGTACAGACTGTATGCACATCAGGGTGACCAGTGGTGGCTCTATAGGCTCTCAAACATCAGGCTCGTGTCAACCAGCTCATGAATCCTGTGACATAGCCCTGTCCATCTCAAGAAATTTAAGACTTGGGTTTTGTTTTTTGTTGTTGTTTGTTTGCTTTTTGTTTGTTTGCTTGCTATATAACCCAGCTGGCCTTGAACTCAGGATCCCCCTGCCTCGGCCTCTTGAATGCAGGAATTTCAGAGGCGTACTGCCTCATGTGATCCTTTTAGTATATGTTGACATATATTTGCCTCTGGCTTCTTAGGTTAAGAGCCCAAATCCAACAGCCGATAATGAACATGGCTGGCAACCTTTTTTTGTTTTGTTTTGTTTTTTGTTTTTCAAGACAGGGTTTCTCTGTATAGCCCTGGCTGTCCTGGAACTCACTCTGTAGACCAGGCTGGCCTCAAACTCAGAAATCCACCTGCCTCTGCCTCCCAAGCGCTGGGATTAAAGGCGTGCGCCACCACTGCCCGGCATGGCTGGCAACCTTGAACCTACAGCCTTGCCATGTGTTCACCCCGTAGAAGCCACTGCATCTCCAGCATGTTAGCGTATCCCTCCTAAAGTAGAAAGTTCCAGGCCTCTTAGTATTCCACCCCACAAAAGAGGAAGAAATCTCTGTCCTATTGATTTTTGTAATATAAGTGTACTGAGCTACAGGCTAAGTGCTGGGAGAGCCTTCTAGTGAGGTCCATAGGACAGGAAAAGTAAACTTGTGAGCAGGCAGTCACTCTTAGCCAAGCCTGCCTCAGCTTACTCTTCTCCCACCCCCACCCCAGCATGAATCAGCTCCCTGTTAAGACATCTACTCATCTCCATTTCATTAGGCAGCAGTGAATCCTGCAAGCTAAGCCTACATGACTTGGCAGAATTTTATAGTTTTAATACAGAAGATCAATTCATCTTGATTTTAATTATTCAGGTAAAACTGCCCCTAATTTGGCATTCTGTCTGCCTGTATGGGACCTTGACAGAGACCTTGGACTCCGCCTTAAATCAGTGAGCCCCTAATACAGGCAGGAAGTGGGAGCTCTGCCTCCCTGTCTCTCAGTTCCAGAATAGGAAAAAATGTTAAGAGGTGATACCATAGTGGAACCCAGAGCAGCGTGTTCCTGCCGAGTGACGTGCTTCTTCACAGCCCCTGTCAACCATTGCTGTGTCACTGGTAACATTCCGGTTAGCCATTTGATACCGCCATGCCCGTAGTGAAAATAAAACCATGGACTTGTTTTGAATGATGACTATTTCACTTCCTAGCCAAGTAGGCAAATTTCCTTGTCTATAAAATGGGTCTAACAGGAACCTTTTGAGGCCATCCAAGGTATGTAGTAGGGTGATGATGTGTGCCTATACTCAAAGCTCTCAGGAGACAGGCAAAAGGATCTCTACAAGCTCAGAGCAGTGCTGGTTTCAGTGAGGTCTGTGTAGAGACAGAAGGGGATCCCATCTTTAAAAAAATAACTAAAAATCAATAAGGACACACTAGGTAATGCCTAGTATTTGCTGACTTCTGGACCCATAAACTCAAGTATTTTCCCTTAAATCAAAACTGATACCATGGGCCTGGTGGTGGGGATGAAAGCCTTTAGTCCCAGCACTTGGGAGGCAGAGGTGGGTGGACCTTTGTGAGTTCAGGCCAACCTGGACTACCCAGTGAAACCTTCTCTCAAGAAAAAACAAGCCAAAGGGCTAGAGAGATGGCTCAGCAATTAAGAGCACTAACTGCTAAGTTCAATTCCCAGCAAGCACATGGTGGCTCACAACCATCTGTAATGGGATCTCATGCCCTCTTCTGGTGTGTCTGAAGACAGCTATGGTGTACTCATATATATAAAATAAATCTAGCTCTTACACTCTTGCTCCTCTTGCCCTGAGGCTCCCCTTCCCTTCCCTCCACTCTCCACATGGTCATGGTTGGCCTCTACTTCTCTCTCCTCTCCGCCTTTCTCTGCCTCTACTACCCTCTTAATTACCCTCCCCATGCCCTGAATAAACTCTATACTTATGAAAAAAAACTAAAACAAAACAAAAATATGATATTATGACATACAGGTTGAGTTCATATTGTAACCCCCTGAAGCAACTGGGCTTCTGTGTCTAAAGGTCACCTGGGGGACATGTTCAATGCAGAATCTAGGCTTCACCTCTATGAGGCTTTACTTCTTAAGTGTAGATGTGGGGCCCACACATTTGCATCTTAGTGTCTCAGATCACTCTGTATCGGGGTCACCTTTTGAGAAGCTCTTCAAATGAGGAAAAATCTACCTGTAATTGAGGAAGCAAAGAAGCACATCAGCCTTTGCAGAGTAAAGGATGGAAGGCTTTGAAACAGCCTATCTGCCCTGCTGGCTGTCTAACTTGATCCTCCATGCCTAGCCTATATGCCTGCATGAAGCAAGCCAGAGGGAGGAGGGGACAAAACTATTTCAGTGGCTGGGGCTACATAATGGCAGCATTCATGCGGGCAGCCCTCTTGCTTGGTGCACCGCTGGCCTGGTCAGAAAGGTGCGTGACCCTGGCTGCCATTGGTGCAGGTCCTCCTGCACAGGAGTTCCATCAGCTTGTAGCCACCTGCACAGGGTCTTTCTCTTTTGTGAAGCTTGAATAAACACTATTTCCTGGTTGATCTGCTATCCACCCCCCACCCCAGCCAAGACGCCCTGCAACTCCTCTTTCTTTTCTTTCTTTCTCTCACCTGGGGCTTGATTTAGCAAGGCACTAAGATGATGCCAAGATACGGCCAGGCGGTGGTGGCGCACACCTTTAATCCCAGCACTTGGGAGGTAGAGGCAGGTGTATTTCTGAGTTTGAGGCCAGCCTGGTCTACAGAGTGAGTTCCAGGACAGCCAAGGCTACACAGAAACCCTGTCTCAAAAACCAAAAAAAAAAAAAAGGCACGTGCCAAGATACAATTTCTACTAGAAAGGAGCTAAACCCCCAGGTGTCCCACTGTGCAGGGGCTGGAAAAAGGGGGGTCACTTGAGCTTGGGAACTGGTGGCCCACCTGAGCAAGCAAGAAAGACCCCAGTTAGAAACACACAAAATGTGCCTGTCCTCTGGGTGTGTGTGTGTGTGTATTTGACCGGAACTTGCATCGAAGGTTTCATGCATGTAGGCAGGTGCTCTACCCCTGAGCTATATATCCAGTCCTATTGTTTCCGCCCCCCCCCCCCAGACTAAACTGAGTCTCAAAGGAACTGCTTTCTCACCACCTCTATTTTCAGTTGCTCTGCTCCCGAGAGAGTCTGCTCCCAGCATTTCCAAGGCTGGAAACCACACCTTCCTGCAGAAGGACCATGGGGTAGGGGTTGGGCTCTTAAATGACCAACAGCAGTAATGCCTACCTTCTCCATGGTGGGCTCCAATCTCCCTGCAGGGTAGTGGATTTGCCCTTAGTCCCCAAGGGAAGAACTTTATAAGAACTTGATGGTCTAATATCTCTAGCTCCTGACAGACAGTTGGCAGACAGTTGGTAAATTACTTTGATGTGTAGACAAGGAGACGATTTAAAACTCATAATAATCCAACTGGGCAGTGGTGGCACATGCTTTTAATCCTAGCACTTTGGAGGCCGAGGCAGGCAGATCTCTGTGAGTTTGAGACCAGCCTGGTCTACAGACTGAGGTCCAGGACAGCCAGGGCCACACAGTGAGACACTATCTCAAAAAAACAAAACAAAACAACCCTAACAAACAACAACAACAAGAAGAAAGACTTTATAGCCCTCCTGTCTCAGCATCCAAAGGGCTAGGATTATGGGCTGAATTCCTTAGGTAACAAATGTTAACCTGGCTTCCTACCTGATGACCTGAGCTGCTGCTGCCCTGACACATTAATATTCTCCTTGCAACAGAACGTATTTAGACAGACTAAGACATCCTGACATAACTCTTTCCTTCCCCAAATGCCAGGGGTGACAGTAGGGTGTCTCATTTCAGGTTGGATCCCCTCCAAGCTAGTCACATGGAGAAGTGGCACCACTTCCCTGTGGAGTAAATGCAGTTTACCTGTGTCATAGAGTTAGAGTTTTGTGCCTCTGAGGTCTAGCCAGCTCCTAGACAGGCTCAAAGGTGGCCCTTTCTGGTTGTGAAAGGGATGTGGTTAGTCTGCGTTCATGGAGTGCTGAGGGCAGCTGCTTCAGGAAAGGAAAGGAGCTGGCTGTGGCCCTGGTGATCACAAAGCCAGCCAATGGGAGCTTGAGCTGGGCCATAGGAGCCTCTGCATCCTCCACCCTGCCAGGCCCCAAATCCTTTATCAAGCTGGATGTGAAAATAAAGTGCTTTATTGCTGAGGATCCCAGGACAGCTTCCAGACAGCTGTGGATGGGGCTGGAACTCAAGTTCCCTACTAAGCCCCTTTGGAGATTTGTGAATGGAAACAAAAAGTCTACAATATTTCAGCTCCAGAAAAACCAAGGAAGTATGGTTTAGGGATGAGAGGTGTCTGGGCAGAGGCACAGGTATGCTGGGAGCCAACACCCCTATCTCCCAAGTCCAAGTCCAGTGCTCTCAGTGGTGCCACATGGGGGCATTAAGTGGGCCGCTGGTGTGGGTACCACCACCACAAAATAGCCCACATCCAACATCGGGACTGTCTGCCCTGTCAAACTTGCTCCCGGCGCATGATACCCTCCTGAACCCACCTCTACTACTGAGCTCATCCCAAGCCTGGCTACCCTGGCTATGGCACCAGAAACAGCTGGTGGTTCCCTGACTGGAACCAATCTCCCCTCAGCTCTTGAGCCCCACTCACAGCATGGGACAGGGTAGAAGAAGCTGTGTGTCACAAGGAGGGGTGGTCACTCTGGTTCTGCTAGTCCAGGAAAAAGCAGCTGTAGGGTCAAATAAAAGGACTGTCCTTTCTTGTCCCACCCCTCCCTGTGTTCTTCCGCAACTGGCCATAGGGTGGGGGTCTAAGGGATTCACAAGAGATCCTGGGAACTGGGATGTATCTGGACCACCCTGGCTCAATCCCGAACAGAGGGAAAGGCAGAAGAGGCCCCGTTCTGAGAGAGAGGGGAAAGGGCTCATGGTCAAACTCGGATAGCTCCTTCCCTTCCCAACACATCCCAGGGGCCTTATGCCTGATACACCCTCTAACCTTCTCACCAAACCTTGAGATGCCTGGGTTCTCCTGACTCAGGGTCTCAAGCGGGTATGCATGCCTGATGGCCTCTCAGATGAGCCCTAATACTTGCCCAGTCTGGGCAGGGGCAGGGTAAAGGGCAGAAGGACCATTCTCTAATTCCTCTTCAGTACTCTTTGGCCTCTTGCAGTTGAGCCAGGTACTCTTCCTCTGGTGGGTTGTCTGCGCAGGCCCGGCCATTGTTGGGGGGGCGCACAGTGTGGTAGCGGCTCCAGTCCCCCTTACACAGGATCCAGGGCAGCGTATCTACCTTGAAGTGCAGCTCAGGTGAAAAGTCGGTGCTGACTAGGTCCGGAGCCCCTGCCCCTTTGCCGCGGGTCAGCAACCGGCTGCCTTCATCATAGCAGCAGTGCTGGGCAGCCAACGTGCTGCTCTTGCCAGACAGCATGGAGCGCAGGCAGAAGCGCGCGGTGGGCTGGTAGATGTCCAGGCGCTCCTGTGGGCCACTCGCATCCCGCCACTGGAAGCTGCGGCCCTGATGCTCGTCCTGCAGGCTCACAGCATTGTACACCGCCTCCAGAGGGTATGCACACGGGCAACTGGGCAGGTCCTCGAGCACTTGGCTCAGGTACTTAGCTAGGAAGTCACTCTTGCAGTTCAGCCACTTCTCGCAGCTGTCCACATCTGCAGAGGGTAAGGAGGAGGCACAGGAGAGTGCTTCTCAGAGCTGCCTGACAGCCTCCCCCCCACCCCCCTTGGTAGCAAGGAGGCTGATCAAGGTCAGTCATGTGGAGAGAAAATGCAAACCCCAGCTGGGGCTTAGGAAGGCCTTGGGAGCAGAGTAGGATTCAAAAAAGATATGGAGGAGGCTGAAGAGATGGCTCAGTGGTTAAGAGAACTGACTGCTCTTCCAAAGAACCTGGGTTCAATGCCCAGCATCCACATGGCAGCTCACAACTGTCTGTAACTCCAAGATCTGACACCCTCGCACAGACATGCATGCAGGCAAAACATTAATGTGCATAAAATAAAAATAAATTATTAAAAAAAAAAAAAAAAAGACGGGCTGGTGAGATGGCTCAGTGGGTAAGAGCACTGACTGCTCTCCTGAAGGTACTGAGTTCAAATCCCAGTAACCACATGGTGGCTCACAACCATCCATAATGGTATGTCTATATAATAATAATAATAATAATAATAATAATAATAATAGTAAAAAAAAAAAAAAAAAGAAAGAAAGAAAGGCACAGAGCAGATAAGGGATACCCCAGACCATCCAGGCACCTGAAGCAGAGGGCTTTCTCTAGCTCAGAATCCCGGCTTTGGACTGGAAGCCCCCTGAGGGACACTGACATCATCTTTTAGGTTCTGGAAAGATTCCTGGGAGGGGGGGATATGTTTTTGTTGTTGTTTTTTTGTTGTTTTTGTTCTATGAGGCAGGGTCTCACATTTTCTAAGATGGTCTCAAACTTGCTAGGTAGTTGAGGATAACTTTGAACTTTCTTTCTTTCTTTCTTTTTTTTTTTTTTTTTTTTGGTTTTTCGAGACAGGGTTTCTCTGTGTAGCCCTGGCTGTCCTGGAACTCACTCTGTAGACCAGGCTGGCCTCGAACTCAGAAATCCTCATGCCTCTGCTTCCCAAGTGCTGGGATTAAAGGTGTGCGCCACCACCACCCGGCATGACTTTGAACTTTCAATTCTCCTGTCTCCATCTTCCAAGCGCTAAGATTACAGACACGCATTACTGTGCCCAGTAGGTGCCCTGTTGGGATTGGGGGGGGGGGGGGGGGGCCACGAGTGCTAGTCGAGCTTTCTCCCTGCTGAGCTAGCTTCATCTCTAACTGAGACCGGCAGCTTTTGTCTTGCTTTTCATTTTACTCATTTTATGTGCATGGATGTTTGCCTACATGTATGTTTGTGCATCACATATGTGCAGAGCCCACGGAGGAGAGAAGAGTATGTCAGATTCTCTCAGACTGAAGCCTCCATGTGGGTGCTAGAAATTGAACCGTGGTTCTTTGGGAGAGCAGCCAGTGCTCTTTTGACAGTTGAACCATCTCTCCAGGTCAAAGAGACAAGAGATTCTTAACCAAGAGGTATTTCAGTGTTTCAGTGCTTTAGTTACTAGTCTGCTCTCCTTTTTCCTTCTCTCTCTCTCTCTCTCTCCTAAAAGAAATGATCTCATGTAGCCAAAGCTGTCTTGAACCTCAACCCAATTGTTTCTACTCGCTGATCAATAATTATTCTCCTCCTCCTCCTCCTCCTCCTCCTCCTCCTCCTCTTCCTCCTCCTCCTCTTCCTCCTCCTCCTCCTCCTCCTCCTCTTTTGCTTTTTCAAGACTGAGTTTCTCTGTCTGTCTGTCTACACTGGCTCTGTAGACTATGCTGGCCTCAATCTCAGGCTTGCCTCTGCTTCCCAAGTGTTGGGATTAAAGGCGTGGGCCTCCCCACTAGCACCTGTCTGATTGACTCTTCTTAACTGCCTTTCTTAGGACTCAGCTGTTCTGGGATTCCTGTAGCTCCTTATTTCTGCTGCCTCCTCTCCTCTCTCCTTGGTACATGACACAGGTTCAGGAAGCTTCCATTTCATTTAGTGGAACTTAAGACTCATGAGCCATGCCTTAGGGGGTGCAGATAAGGCCCAAGAACACCAGCAGGAAGTGTGCTGACAAAGCAAGGCCTATGTCCTGCTTGCCTGCAAGAAGCAATCCAGGATATTGGAACCCTAGCTCATTCTGACAGGCACCTCCCCAGATGGAGCCCACCAGGGAAAAGAAGCAGCCCCCTCTTTCCTGTACCCTCAGCATCCCTTCTGGGGTTCCCATCCATGCCTCCTACCTCATAGGAACTGGGCAAGGATACTAGGCTCAACCGCACCCACAGGAACATGGGCTCAGTGACTCCTGCCATATATTGATGCCCTATCCTCCCAAGAGAGAGGGTCCCTAAGACCCAACAGCAAGGTCTAACCCCAACTAACCTGGATCAAGCATATCCGTTGCATTGTGGGCAAGGGGCTGCCACCCCTCAGTGGGAAAGCCCAATGTGTTCTCCTCTGCGGTGCCTTTGGGAAGAGAGGAGGCCAGGCTGGTGGTGCCCCAGGGCACTCTGTGCTCCCGATAGGGAAGCCCAGCCCTCACTAGGCTCTTGGTGCCCACAGCAGCTGAGACAGGCCTGGGACAGGACCACCATATTCGTGAGCTTCCCGTACCCATCTCTGAAGCCCACCCTTCCTACAAATATCCCATCTTCACATTCCCAGGGAAGCAAGGTCACAGTGTGAGCCATATTAGCCACTCCAGTGCAGGGGCCAGAGCGCATCTCACCAGGACAGGGGGCAAGGTCGCAGACTCGGGATTCTGTGGCAGTACAGGCATAGCCGCAGGGCCTCGTTCTCTGCTGGTGGCCGCTGCCGCAGCTCCCATTGCAGGGAGACCAGGCGCTCCACTCCTCCTGGGGTTCATAGTCTGGGTTGAAGTAAGGGGCCAAGGTGAGTGTACTCAGCCTGCAGGGCACACTGTTGTAAATTGGCAAAAGGCACCCCTTTATCCCTGGCCAATGTATGGAGCATGACTGGATTCCAGCCCCACCTGTCCCCTCAGTTAGATGTTCTTGTGCAGTGAATAGCCTGTGCAAATGGGTCAAAAGGTCCTATGGATACAGAATAAACTTGGGTCTAGAAGCCCAAGGGCTCTATCAGTGTGACCTTAGGAAGTCCACTAACATTTCTGAGCTAGTGTTTTCGTGTCCATCAGAACCAAGGAAGAGGAGTCGACAGTGTGCTTGTCTAGCATGCATACAGCCCTGAGTACCATCCCCGCCACCCTGTACGGTGATGAATGCATGCAATCCCACCAGTGGGGACTCGAGGGAAGAGGGATAGGAAATCCAAGGTCAGGCTTGATGGAGAGATGGCTCAGTGGTTAAGGGTGCTTACTGCTCTTCCAGAGGTCCTGAGTTCAATTCCCAGAAACCACATGGTGGCTCACAACCATCTGTAATGGGATCTGATGCCCTCTTCTGGTGTGTCTGAAGACAGCTACAGTGTACTCATATAAATAAAATAAATAAGTAAATCTTAAAGAGAAAGAAAAGAATGAAAGAAAAGAGAAAGAGAAAGAAAGAAAGTAGAAAGAAAGGAAGAAAGGAAAAGGAAGAAAGGAAGGAAGGAAGCAAGCAAGCAATTTAAGGTCTCCCTTGGCTATATATTGAGTTTGAAGCCATCCTGGGAATACTCTGTCTCAAATAATAACAAAGAGGAGAAGGAAATGGAAATGAAGTGAGGGCTGGATTATTAAAGATTCTCCTGAGGCTAGACAGATGGCTCAGCGGTTAAGAGCACTGACTGCTCTTCCAGAGGTCCTGAGTTCAAATCCCAGCAACCACAAGGTGGCTTACAACCATCCACAATGAGATCTGATGCCCTCTTCTTGTGTGTCTGAAGACAGTGACAAAGTACTCACATATGTAAAATAAATAAATCTTTAAAGAAAGAAAGAAAGGAAGGAAGGGAGGGAGGGAGAGAGGGAAGGAGGAAGGAAGATTGATTCTCCTGACTCCCTCTCCTGATCTGAGGACGTTCAAACCCCCAGGCCCAGGCCTGTGCTCTGAGGCTCAGTGTGGAATGTCACAGGTTTGCACACCTGTTCTCTTTTAGCTTCCTGAAGACAGGCCTCAGGCCAGCTACCACCAGCAGGAGGAAGATGAGGGGAGAAAAGCTGAAACTCCCGGAAAGGTCTATTTACAGTCCTTTAGGAAACTGGGAAGAGCTTGTGTGATTCAGTCTTAATCCTGGGTGCCTCACAGTTGCCTGGAGAGTGAGAGAGACTGAACCCAGAGGCTAAGGGAGGTCAAATGTGAGGAGTACTAAGAGTACACGTGGCCTTCCCAGCCATCCCAGCAGGCCTTGGGTATCAGGAGAGATAACAGAAGAGCCAGGAAGTGCCTTATCACATGCTGATGCTCCTCGCCCATACTCTTGGCATATGTGTGCGCAGGTGGCATGAGTACTTGTGTGCTCATATAAGTGGAGGTACACATGTTCGAGAATACATGCGTGCATGTGTGGGTAGACCCAAGGTTGACATGGAATATGCTTTTAAATAACTTTCTACTTTACATATGGACACATGGCCCCTCGCTAAACCCAGAGCTTGCCCTTTTCAGCTAGTGTGGCCAGTCAGCTCATTCTGGGGGAATTGCCTGTCTCTGCCTCCAACATGCTGGGGCTCCAGGTGTGCTGCTGCTGCTCATCTGGCTGTTTATTTCCCCCTGAGAGCTGAACTCTGGTCCTCACACTTGCATTACAATGGGTGAGTATTCATCCCTTTAGCCATCTCAACAGTCCAACAGGTTTTTTTTTTTTTTTTTTTGAGGCAGGGTCTCAAGGTAGCTCAGGCAGGGCTGGAACTCACTACACAGCCCAGCCTGACCTCTCTTAGTCTACTTCCTCAGCCTCTTGAATCCTAAGGCTTTGGTTGGTGCACTACCAGGCACAGCTGTATATCAGCTTGTTTACTTCCTGTTATAATCAACCCCAGGCCATTTAGAAACATTACTGTCTGTTTTAGAAAGGACAGAACTGAGATACACAGAGGTCAAGTGATTCACCTGGGAATGCTCAGCTGCAGAGCAGCGGGGTGAGTGAATATTCAAACTCATAATCTAAAGATGAGATTTGTTGTGACAAGACGTAGGGTACTTTTCAGTGTTGTAGGAACTGATAAATATGAATCTTTATACTGTTAAATAGCTTTTGCTTAGAGAAGCTCGGGGCTGTTGTGCAAGTCAAATATTGCAGAAAAATAAACCCTTAATGCTGAAAGTCACTTTTGAGCTGTCAATGGAATCTGCACAGGCCCAGGCTACGGGCCTGCCCAGTGCTCCCTGCCTGGAAGGTTCTCCTCCCCCTCCAACTCATTCCCACTTTGGACCTCGTAGGGCAACAGCTGGGGATGCCAAGCCAGACTACTTACCGTAGCTCTCTGGTCCCTGGAAGTCCTGGTTCTGAGGGCCCAACCAGCCATAGTCCCAGTTGTCTATGGCCCCACTGGACCAAGGCTCCTCATCCTCATCTTCTTCAGTTGCCCCTTGGTCCTCACCCTCGCTGTACTCCACAGCATAGTCCTTTCCTTCTTCCTCCTCTGCTTCCCCTGGAGCTCCATCTTTGAGGCCGGTGGCTCCTTCTTCACCTTCCTGGTAGCCCCAGAAGAGGGGCCAAAAGAGCTCCCTGGTGGGGAACCAGCTAGGGGCATGCAGGGGCCAAAGATGGCTGGGCTCAGAAGGCAGGTCCATCTCAACCTCAGTCTGAGGGTCCTGCACCACCTCGATGGTCACCTGTGGGAAGGTCAGACATGTGCCAGAGAGGGCAGGCTTAGCAGAGGGCTCCAGACAGAGAAGATGGGTTGGAATCAGAAGTCAAGTCCCACCCTTGCCACCAAGCCTGCAACCTTCCCTGCCTCACCGGGGCCTCTCAGTGAGCAAGGGACACTGGGTAGGACTTTCTGCATGTCAGAACCACCTGAATGTAGATGCAGCGAGGCAAATCTAGCAGGTGCCAGACCCAATGGTTTAGGAGACTCTGTTTGGAATCCTGCCTCTACCACCCATGAGCTGCCTGGCCTCGGACCAAAAACAGCCCAGATGAGAGGAGGGGTGGTGAGGATGAGAAGTAAGGTCCTGTGTCCGATCACCCTCAGGAGTGTGCCAGCTGCACTAACCATGTACTTGGAACCACTGCCGTGGATATGAATTTTAACATCATTTTCAGGCACTTTCAAATAAGAAGAGGTCACAGGCTGGGCGGTGGTAGCGCACCTTTAATCCCAGCGCTTGGGAGGCAGAGGCAGGTGGATTTCTGAGTTCGAGGCCAGCCTGGTCTACAGAGTGAGTTCCAGGACAGCCAGGGCTACACACAGAGAAACCCTGTCTCGCAAAAAAAAAAAAAAAAAAAAAAAAAAAAAAAAAAAAAAAAAAAAAAAAGAGAGGTCACAGGACAAAATTCAGGGGAGTGGAGTGGGGGAAGAACAGCAAAATACAAAGAAGAACGTGAGCTGGATGTGGTGGTGACAATTTCAATCCCAGCTCTTGGGAGGCAGAGGCAGGCAGATCTCTGTGATTGTGAGGCCAGCCTGATCTACAGAGCGAGTTCTAGGACAGCCAAAGCTATACAGAGAAACCTGGTCTTGAAACACCACCACCCAAAGAAGGAAGTTGAGCATCACCTGTATGACTGGCATCCATCACTAGTGGGGACACTTGCAATTTTTGTGTGTATGTGCACATTTAAAAAAAAATACAAGCTGGGCAGTGGTGGTGCACACCTTTAATCCCAGCACTTGGGAGGCAGAGGCAGGCAGATTTCTGAGTTCGAAGCCAGCCTGGTCTACAGAGTGAGTTCCAGGACAGCCAGGTCTACACAAGAGAAACCCTGTCTCGAAAAAAAAAAATACAAGCAGACAGATAGGCTTTAAAATAATTGTAAAATGTTCTGTACTTTTGTTTGCTTGTTTGATTTTTTTTTTTTTTTTTTTTTTT
>JADRCD010223193.1:33822-48783 GCA_019843815.1 Montemys delectorum
GATTTTTTTTTTTTTTTTTTTTTTGAGACAGGGTTTCTCTGTATAGCCCTGGCTGTCCTGGAACTCACTCTGTAGGCCAGGCTGGCCTTGAATTCAGAAATCCCCCTTCCTCTGCCTCCCAAGTGCTAGGATCAAAGGCGTGTGCCACCACGGCCTGGCATGTTCTGTACTTTTGCAGGCTTTCTTTTGGATGATAGTATATGAACCGGTAAATCTGCTCTCCTTGAATATTCAGGATAGGCAGTACAGGACTTCTGGCTGGCTTTCCTGAAGTACCTTTTCATGGGCTTTCCTATGTTCCAGCTTTCCCCACTTCAAACTGAATCCCTTTCCTGCATGCATCAGGTTTTTGGGCCAAGTGTGGGGAGGTCAGTCACACGTATTGGACATTCTAGCAGGTCTCTACCACATTCTAGGACCCATGGCAGAATCAGGGGCAGGGTATCCATGCACTCAGTCCTCAAGACAGTCCTGCTGGCTTTGTCCCCTGCTACATCCAGTGTCAAGGCATCAGAGCCAAGAGACTTTCTGGCAAGCAGAGGTGCAGATACTCTTCCTACAATGCCTTAGGGGTCCACTGTCTTCACACAGCCAGTAGAAGAGTAAGGCGAGGCTCAGTTGCCATCCTAGCACCTCCTAGAGGTCCCCTAGACAAACAACCACTCTATAAGCTCACCTGGATATTGGGGTTCGGTGCACTCAAGTCTGTGTCGGCCAACCCTGGCAGCTTCTGCAGCTCCAGCAGCAGAGGGTTGTGTTCCAGGGTCCTGGGAGGGGTGGTTGTACCCAGAGTTAGAGCTGCTGGCTCAGGGACGGTCTGGCACCCGGGTTGACATGGTTCTGCCTGCAGATGGTCTCCAGGGAATCCTGGTGTTGTGTCCTTAGCCTTGGGGGAGCTGAGATCTGGGGCAGGTGAGGCCTAGGGAGAGAAGGAAAGCAGGAAGCCTGGGCCTGGCTGGCCCACACACTCACCTGTGACTGTGAGCATCTGACATCTGACGTACATGCTTAGAAAATTTTAATGGGTAAGTGGGCTGCATCTAAGCAGAAAAAAATGGACTGTGTTCACTAGTGGTTTTTTTTTTTTTTCCAAACCTTTTTTTTTTTTCCTGTGTCTGCACATGTGTATGCCACATAGGGCTCTAGTAAACATGTAGAACTTTCAGGAGTAGGTTCTCTTCTTCCACATGGGTTCAAGGGGATCAGGTCTGACAGCAATGCCCTTACCCACTGTGCATCTTGCCAGCCCACAAAGCTTTTGACAGCAGAGGCCAAGATGCACTAACTACACAGCCCAGTTTACTCATCTTTTTTTTTTTTCCTCCTGGTTTTTAGAGACAGGATTTCTCCGTGTAGCCCGGCTGTCCTGGAACTCACTCTGTAGACCAGGCTGGCCTCGAACTCAGAAATCTGCCTGCCTCTGCCTCCCAAGTGCTGGGATTTAAGGCATGCGCCACCAGCACCTGGCCAGTTTACTCATCCTACAGATGAAGAGATCCAGAAGGAGGAAACAGCTATCCACACCAGTAGCTCCAAAGTGCTGTCTTTAGTCCCCTGCCTCCTATCCTTGCCTTCTTACTCTATATTCCCCACAACTACCCTGCCACACACACACAAAGAACAGAAAGGTTCCCAGGGAAGAGCCTGGTCATACTGGGGTGTGGGTAGCAGGCCTGCTTCTGTCTCCTCTGTATAACCCAGACACATGGCCCTGTCCTCAGAATTTACTCAGTGGAAAATTCCTTGGCATCTCCTCTGGCCTGTTTGACCTTATCTCTCATTTTTTTCTGTCTGTTAGCTAGTCTGTCCCTCTACCAGTTGTACATGGTGTCTGTCTTAGTTACTGTTCCATTGCTGTGCAGAGACACCATGACCAAGGCTACTCTTATAAAAGAAAACATTTAATTTGAGGGGCTGGGGGTGGGCTGGCTTAGAGTTCCAGAGGCTAGCCCACTGTCATCATGGCAGGGAGCATGGCAACAGGCAGGAAGCCAGGCATGATGCTGGAGGAGTAGCTGAGATTTTACATTCTAATCCACAGGCTGAGAGAAAGAGAAGCTGGCTTAGACTTTTGAAACCTCAAAGCCCACCTACAGTGACACACTTCCTCCAACAAGGCCACGCCTACTGCAGCAGGGCCATACCTCCTAATCCTTCTCAAATAGCGCCACTCCCTGATGACTAAGAATTCAAATATGTGGCCTATGGGGGCCATTCTTATTCAAAGTGCCCAAGCCAGAACTATCTTTTGTCAGCTGAGAAGGTGAGGGGAAGATGTCCCTGGCTGTTCCTAGATGCTCTTCAGCTTTCACCTCAGATGATAGACATTGGGCAGTCTATGCCCATACCTATTTCTGTTCCCCGGGTACCCATGGCAAGGCCCCTTTTCACTCAGTCTCTGGTGCAGCATGGGGCAACTTCTTCTGAAGAACAGGTAAGAATGGCCCCAAAGGCCAGTTCTGCTTTCTTCCTAGGCCTTCAACGAAGTGAGTACCCTGTCAAACAAGAATGAGAAGTCCTACATAAAAGGAAAGCTATCATTTTCTTACTAGACATGTCCACAGCATGTATTATGTAGCAGGCACTATTTGTGTGTGTGTGTGTGTGTGTGTGTGTGTGTGTATGTGTGCGTGTGTTCACATGTGCAGATGCACATGTGCGCATGCCTGTGGAAGCTGGATATAGCTTTGGCTGTCATTCTTCAGATACCATCCACCTTTAAAACTATTGTTTTTAGGTCAGTTGTGGCACACATGTTTAATCCCAGCACTCAGGAGGCAGAGACAGGCAGATCTCTGTGAGTTCAAGTCCAGCCTGATCTACAGGACAGCCAAGGCTACACAGAGATACTGTCTCAAAAATACAAAAAGGAAAAAAAAGAAAATTAAATTTTTATTTTTTGTGTATGAGTGTTTTGCCTGCCTCTGCCTGAGTGCTGGGATTAAAGGCGTGTGCTATCATACCCAGTCCTATAAAGATAGGGTCTCTCATGTAGCTGAGGCTGGCCTTGAACACCTGACCTTCCTGCTTCTACCTAACAAATGTGTGCCACCATAGCTGTTTTTATGTGGTGCCAGGGCTCCATCCCAGGGCTTCTTGTATGCTAGCTGAACACTCCATTACCTGAGCCACACACCCAATTTCTCATTGTAAACACTCCATTATGCATGCATCTACCAACCTTGTCTGCAGGCAGGTACTCGTTCCCATTCCACCTTCATAGACACTAGCAGTGAAGGTACAGAGGGGCAAGTGCCCTTCCTGAGGTCATACAGATGTTGAATGGGGGAGCCAAGGTTTGAACCAGGCAGTCTGGGACCAGGGTTCCAGCGTTCTTTGCCTTCATTCTACACGATCACAGGTTAGGAATACTGAGTCTGTTCCTCTCTCAATTTAGCTGCTCAACCAGTCTAGATATTTTTTCTCTCTCATTCTCTCTTCTCTTGCAAAGTTGCAAACAGAGATTCAAACTCTGTCTCTTCCACTTGGATACCTCTTTCTGTGGCCTCCAAGGCTCCAATACCAAACGCTTGAGCCCAGGTCACACATCTGCCGTCTCAGCCTTGGGGTCAGCTTCTTGCTGGGTCAAAGCAACATAGTACAGGTGGATGGTGCCGAGTGGGGACACCCCTCTACGGACTCGTCTGGAGACCCGAGCATCTCTGATATTGCCTTCCTGTAGCACATCTCCATAGCCTGACTGTCCTGACTCCCTACTCACAGACCCCACTCTGCTGAAGCCTCAGCCACATACGGGTAATCTTGGGTGGCTTTGGTGGCTGGTCTGGAAGCCCTTGTCACAAGGAGGAGGTGGTGGCTTACAGTGGTGAAGTTGTGATTTTCATCTGGGAAAGGCTTGCTAAGTTTGAAGATATGAGTGACTGTTGGGGGGATGGGGGTGGCACCTAGTAGCCAGAGGATAGAAATGCTGCTATGCAGAGTAGTAACTACCTGGTGTGAACTCTGTCCTTTGACCCTTATCTACAACATGGGAACAACAATGGCAGAGAGCCTAGCCCAGACCCTGCTATTCTGAAGGCATGCAGAACATGGCTTCTCATCCCTCCCCACCGTCTTCTCTCCCAGTCCCCAAGGACAACTAAAGCCAGGGAAAGTCCTGACCTTGGGTCCTAGCTGCCCAGGCTGCCCTTCCTCCTCCATATACTCCAGGAGCCGCTTGGACTATAAAGCAGCCTCTAGGGGATGTTGGGGTTTGAGAGGAACAGAGAAGTCCTATGTGGGAATTCTTGAGGTGACTACTCTAAAAAGAGCTAAAAACAGGTGGTTCTTATGGAAGGTAATCCCGGGAGACACAGCAGGGACTGGAAGAGAAAGACTAGGGAAGGGAAGGAACTAACAGAATGTCACTGAGCTGGAACCACAATGGGCATCAGGAGCTCTCTGTCCTAGCTGGCAACTTCGGGACCCCGGGTGGTGCCTGTTTCCCCCATAGGGGAAAGAACTGGGTGCCTATCCACCAATTCTATCAGGCATTGGTGGATTTCAGGCTAGCTATGAACAGCTGTGGATAGACTCTACACTAGTGAAAAAAGTCCCAGACTGAGGCTGAAGAGTGGGCTCAGTGTTTAAGAGCCCTGGCAGCTCTTTCAGAGGACCCACATTCAATTCCCAGCATCCACACAGAAGCTCTGTCTGTAACTGTTACTCCAGTTCCAGGAGATTTGGTGCCCTCTTCTGGCCTCTGAGGGCATCAAGTACACAAATGTGCCCAGACATCAAGCAGATAAAATACCCATGCATCTAAAATAATAATGGTAATAGTAATGAAAAAAAGGAGAAAGAAAGAAAAACCCTCAGACTCCTGGTCATTGGTTTGTACCTGGAGATAAGGTCTGGAAGTGCATGATGCATGAGCAGAGCACCCAGGAGTCCTGACCTGTAACCCTGGTGCACCTGAGTTCCCATGCTTGGGTGAGCTCTACTTGGAGGCCTGTCAGACAGAGGCAGAAAGTTACCTTCTTTGTCCCCATGTCCCCAGCTCCTCATAGTGACTGATGACCTGCAGGAACTCAGTAAGTCACCGCCAAGTGAATAAATGAACTAGCAACCTTGAGAGGTGAACTCGGCCTTCGTTATGTTAATGTTCTAGAGTTCGTGGAGGGCAAGAGGCTACGGGAAGAGGTTTCGATAACCACGCCAGGACTCATATATGACTACACGTGCGAGTGAGAGTACACACACACACACACACACACACACACGCACATGGCACGCATGCATGCTCATGGTAATGACTCGTATGTGCAAACCCTTCTTATTCACAAGGGGCTTCCATGTTCACCATCTTCTCTGCCAGTTGCATATGGCTGGAGCCCCATGACCTGATCTGGGTTCACATCCTATGCACACTTACCAGCTTCATTCTAGTACAGTTATTGAATCTGCACTTTGGGAATTAAAAGAACAGTGGGGACCGTCTGAGAGGGTTGCTCACCTTGTACTGATAACCCATAGGTGGTGACAACGGCCCCAGGGAAGAGGGAAGACAGGCTGGGTGTACCCTCTAGCTGGGCACTCTTCTGTAGGGTACTTTATATCTTTTTGTTTGTTTGTTTGTTGTTTTGCTTTTTTGAGATAAGGTTTCTCTGTGTAGCTCTGGGTGTCCTCACTCTTGCTCTGAAGATCAGACTGGCCTGGAACTCAGAGATCCATCTGCCGCTGCCTCCTGAGTGCTGGGATTAAGGGAATGTGACCCCGCAGCCTTTACATCTCAGTCTGAGTATGCATTCCCACTGATGCAGACCCTCATAGCAGTTGTACTCTCATCTTCTGAGGCCCTGATTTGTTTAAGAATATCTCTTCAGGGAGCTGAAAGGGTGACCAAGTTTGGTTCCCAGCTCTCACGTAAGGCAGCTCATAATCACCTGTAACTCCAGCTCCAGAGGATCCTATGACTTCGTCTGGCCTTTGAGAGCATCTATAACCATGCGCACATACCCACACAAGAGAATTTAAGATATCTTTTTAAAAGAGTATCTGTCAGGGGCTGGAGAGATGGCTCAGCGGTTAAGAGCACTGACTGCTCTTCCAGAGGTCCTGAGTTCAAATCCCAGCAACCACATGGTAGCTCACAACCAATTCCCTCTTCTGGTGTGTGTCTGAAGTGTACTTATATACATAAAATAAATAATTCTTTTTTAAAAAAAAAGAACATTTGTCTATAGCCAGGTGTCTTAGTCAATGTTGTATTCCTGCACAAACCATCATGACCAAGTAGCAGTTGGAGAGGAAAGGGTTCATTCAACTTACACTTCCACATTGTTGTTCATCACCAAAGGAAGTCAGGATTGGAACTCAAGCAGGTCAGGAAGCAGGAACTGATACAAAGGCCATGGAGGGGTGCTGCTTCCTGGATTGCTTCCCCTGTCTTGCTTAGCTTGCTTTCTTATAGAACCCAAGACTACCAGCCCAGAGATGGTACCACCCACCATGGGCTGGGCCCTCCCACCTCGATCACTAATTGAGACAATCCCTTACAGCTGAATCTCATGGAAGCATTTCCTCAAGGGAAATCTCCTTTCTCTGTGATAACTCCAGCTTGTGTCAAGTTGACACACAAGACCAGCCAATACACCAGGTATGGTGGCACATATCTGTAATCCCAGCACTTGGGAGCCTGAGGTAAAAGAACCAAGGACTCAAAGCTATACAGGGCTAGCCTGGACTACAGAGTGAGTGAGATCCTCTCTCAAGAGCAAATAAACAATCAATAAACAAATAAATCACCTGCCCTTCCCTACAAGACAGCCTCTCTTATCTGCTAAGTTCCTATATGGCTCCCAGAGCACATGTTCAAAATACATAGCTCCATTCTCTTGATAGACAACATCAAAACTGCTCTATGCTGCATGTTCTCCCTCTCTCTCTTTTTGTCTCTGTCTGTCTGTCTGTCTGTCTGTCTGTCTCTCTCTCACACACACACACACACACACACACACACACACACACACACACACACACACCTCTCCCTGGTTTGGCCAGGCAGCACTGACCCAAGTGTTTCCAGATGGGATCAGTATTCCGATCCCTTTCCCCACCACAGGGTCAAACCTGGCCACTGGTCTGTTTCTACCCTCTACTTCCTCTGTGCCTCAGGGATCAGGAGCTTGCCCCATACCAGAATCTGGACCCAGGTGTAGGCACTGTTGTCCCTCCTTGAAGCCCAGCTGCTAAGGCCCATGCCCATGCACACAGAACCTGACTGCACACTCAGTTGCTCTGGCCTCACAGAAAGTCTTGGCACCCAGTTGTGATGTCACGGGTAGGGGTGTGGGACTCTGCTCCCCTCCTGATCAGTACAGACTGTTCTACGACCCACCCCGGCAGTGGAGACCTCAAAGCTGCTCAGCATCATGTGAGCACTGCTGGCAAAGCGCTCTGTTCCCAGTACAGGACAGGCCTCACTCACGGCGGGCCTTACAGGGCCCACTTGGGTTGACAGCTCTGCTCTTGCTGCTGTTGAGAGTTCAAGGATCACAGCTATGCAGCCAGGCCTGCTGGGCAACTCTATGGACTGGGTCTCTGGATCTCCACAATTACCTTTTGTGCCGGTCCCACATCAATCACCCTGTGCCAACGATCAGAGAAGAGGCTGGAAAGGGGCATCTGAGACCGAGATGTCGGGTCAGGCAGGAGTCTGCCCTCTGAACTTTAGTGCCTTGATAACTCCAGACAGGGGTTGTACCTCAGGTGGGCTGTGTGCTGAATGTACAAGACACTAGGACACTCTCATACCCTTCTTTTATATCTCTTGTTGACCTTGATCATTATAATAACTGTTATTATTGTTATTATTGTTATTGTTATTATTAGGAGAGAGGGTCTCATGTAGTTTGGGCAGATCTCAAACTCAGTATGTAGTAAAAAAAAAAAAAAAATGACTTTGAATCTTTGATCCTCCTGCCTCCACTTTTAGAGTTCTGGGATTACAAGTATGTACCATGGGCTCAGCCATTAAGAGCACTGACTGCTCTTCCAGGCATCCTGAGTTCAAATCCCAGGAACCACATGGTGGCTCACAACCATCTGTAATGAGATCCAATGCCCTCTTCTGGTGTGTTTGAAGACAGCTACAGTGTACTTGTCATATACATGAAATAAATAAAATCTAAATAAATAAATAAATCTTAAAAAAAAAAAAAAAAAAAGACAGGGCTTCTCTGTGTTGCCCTGGCTGTCCTAGAATTTGATCTGTAGACCAGGCGGGCCTCGAAGTCAGAGATCCACCTGTCTCTATGCTAAAAGCAAGCACCGCCAGCACCTGGCACTGTGTCCGGTTTTATGCTGTGCTGGGGATGAAATCTAGGGTTTTGTGCATTCTAAGCAAGAACTTTTCCAACTGACCTACATCCCCAGGCTTGCTTCTGACCCTTGAAAGAGTACTTGACAGGGAAGGGGGAAGGAAACTATTGAGATTAGTCTGCAGAGATCCACAGCCAGGCCTCCAGTCCCTTCTCACCCTTAACCAGATCTCCTTTGTAGCCCACTGAGGGGAAGGCAGGGTCTGGAGGACCTAGAAGGCCCGGGAGGTGGGCAGCTGCAGGAGGAGGCAGGGTCAGGAGGATCTAGAAGGTGGGGTTGGGGTGTGGGGGTAGGGGAGTGGGGTTGGGGGTTGGGGTTGGCGGTGGGCAGCTGCAGGAAGAGGCGGCCTAGATAAGGCCTAGGTTTGCTATTACATGGCCCCATGTAGCTCCCTCCCTGACTGGTCGCACAGAAGGGTCACCTCTAGGAAAATACCTGCATCTTCAGGCTGCCTACCCTCTCCACACTCTCCCACGCCATGTGGGTTTGCTTTCCTGCACTTTTACAGACAAGGGAGGAGGCGCTTTCTGCCTCCTGCCAGGTGTGACACTGCAGGTTTGTCAGGACTCCCAAGATCCTTCCTCTGTTCTTAGCTCTTCTTCATCAGGCCAGCCCTTCAGAGTGTTTCCTACCACAGGGGACCAGATCCCTGCTGCCGGGTGGGCGAGCTTCTGGAGCCGCCCGTGTCCTGGGGACACCCTCAAGGACTCTAAGCCCAGAACAGACCTCACTTCTCTTTTGCTTCATTCCAGCCCCATCACCATGCCCTCTGGTCCTCTCTTAACCTTTTTACACCTTGCTAGGCACGGTTGAATGGGTGCCAGGGTAAGGTGGCCAGGGGGCACAAAATTGAGTTTGGATCCTGGGTGTGTTATTGGACCCGCTATCCATTTCTGCATTACTACATGAGAATTAAATAATACCCAAGAGAGGCCAAGCTCAGTGGGTGTCTGGGTGACATTTTCTTCTTTTTTTTTTTTTTAATTTTTATTCATTTATTTATTATATGAAAGTACACTGTCTTCAGTTGCACCAGAAGAGGGCGTCTGATCTCATTACAGATGGTTGTGAGCCACCATGTGGTTGCTGGGATTTGAACTCAGGACCTTCGGAAGAGCAGTCAGTGCTCTTAACCGCTGAGCCATCTCTCCAGCCCGACATTTTCTTCTTAATGGAACAGGAGGTAGAGCCGTGTCCTATTGTGCCTACCTCTCAACACATTTGGCCTCTGGCCTTGGAAATGATTATAACTTTGAGTTCAAAGGCTTCTTACTCAGACTACAGGTCACAAAACGGTTTTTTGTACCCAATTTACTGTGGATGTAAACTGAGGCTCAGTGTCAGGCCTGCTGGAGTCAAAGGTGACAGATTTGGTTCACAGAGTTTCTGATTCTTCTCAGTGTTGGAATTTTAGGGATGTTCAACCACATCTGCCTCCAGGGCCTCTGGATTTGTCAGGAGTCAGGTTTCTCAACATAGGCCCCAGGGAACCAAGTGGGGTGGCCCACATCTACATCCCAGCAGTTGGGAGGCTGGGCTAGGATTGTCATGAGTTCAAGGCCAGCCTGGGCTATCTAGTGAGTTCCAGGCCAGCCTAGACTTTGGGGTAAATGCTTGTCTCAAAGAGCAACCTCCCACCCCCACCCCCAGAAATAACAACACAAACAAAACAAACTGACATAGGGATGGAGCTTGATGCACTTCTTCAGAAACCAAATTGGCAATTGCTGGCATTGCAACATCTGGTCAGCATCAGATAAGCAGCCTGGGACACACATGTAAAGATGTGCTAACCTCCCCTGAACAGCTCTTTGAGGCCCACCTTGGTCCCATATATGTCTAACATCTCTTTGATTTGTTTTTTTGTTGTTGTTGTTGCAGATAGGTTCTTTTTTTTTTTTTTTTAAAGATTTATTTATTATTATACATTAGTACACTGCAGCTGACTTCAGACACACCACAAGAGGACTTCAGATCTCATTACAGGTGGTTGTGAGCCACCATGTAGTTGCTGGGACTTGAACTCAGGACCTTCAGAAGAACAGTCGGGTGCTCTTACCCACTGAGCCATCTCACCAGCCCCTGCAGATGGGTTCTTGCCACATAGCCAGGAATAACGTTGATTTCATGATTCCCTTGCCTCAGCTTAATGGTGAGATTATATTTTCTGGTTTTATGGATCCACTAAGGAGCTAGGTTGTTGGGTGGGTCAGTTATTTCTGACTTATCATCCTCCTCCCAGGGATAGCTGCGCTTTCTCAAGAGGACCTTTGACTTGAAATCACAGATTCTGGAAACATATCCACGTAGTCCCTTTCTTACTTTTCAATTATTTACTTTTGATTTTATTTATTTATTTATTTATTTATTAGTTTTTTGGTTTTTTTTTTTAAAGATTTATTTGTTTTATGTATATGAGCATACTGTAGTTCTCTTCACACAAACCAAAAAAGGGCATCAGATCCCATTACAAATGTTTGTGAGCCATCATGTGAATGCTGGGAATTGAACTCAGGACCTCTGGAAGAGCAGTCAGGGCTCTTAACCACTGAGCCATCTCTCCAGCCGTATTAATTTTTTTCATCCTGGAACTCTTTTTGCTTCTGCCCCCTGAGTACTGGAATTAAAGGCATGCACCCCCACCGTTTAGCATATTTTGGTATTTTTTTCAGACAGGTTCTCATATGTAACCCTAGTTCACCTAGAACTTGCTAGTCAAACCAAGTTGGCTTTGAACTTGAGGCAATCTCTTCATATCCTGAGTGGTAGGATTTCAAGCATGCACAGCCATAACTGGCTAGCCCTCTTTTTTTCATTGTGAAGAAAGTAGCTAAGTCATATGGTTAATGACAGTCTGGGCCAGCCCCATAGGCCCTGAGCATCAATTTTATTTTTTAATTTTAGGCACTAATTTGTGTTTAGGGTTTTTTGTTATTGTTTTGAGGCAGGGTTTCACTATGTAGCCCTAGCTAGCCTGGGATCCAAAGCTATCCGCCTGTCTCTGCCTTCTGAATGCTTTGATTAAAGGTGTGTGCCACCGTGTCCAGCTATGTTTAGATTTTTTTTTTTTTTAGGCCTCAGCCAAGTTCTCAGCCAGGTTCCATCCTGGGCCTAAGGACACAATTCTGACTCTAAAGTAACTCTTTCATACTAAAACATACTAAAAATGATTGCAACACACAGTGATGAGTGTTAAGACAAAGATTAATGCCAAGTGAGCAGAAATGAAGCCAATCTATTTTTTTAAATAATTTTATCTTATTCTGAGACAGGGTCTCATGGGGCCAGGCTGGCCTCAAACTTGGTATGTAGTTGACAGTGACCTCAAGCTTCTTGTCTTCATGCCTAAACCTCCCTAGTGCTGAGATTACAAGCCTGTGTCACCATGCCCTAGCAAGTCAATTTAATTTGACCACTATCATTATCCTCAGGTTAGCAATGAGACTAAAAGCCTCTGATTTTTGGGTGTTTGTTTTGTCGTTGTTGCTATGGTAGTTGTTTCTAGTTATTCATTGTTTTGTTTTGTTTTTCTTTGAGACAAATGTGGCTATATAGCTCAGACTAGCCTGAGACCCTACATGGCACATATTGGCCTCAAATGAGGTCTCTTACTCCAGACTCCTGAATGCTAGAAATCCAGGTTCAACAGTACATCCAGGTCAGAAATCCCTGTATTTATCCACATCGGTGTCTCAACAATGGCCAGGTAGATGTATGCCCCTCAGGAAACATCTGGCAGTATCTGGCCCTATGGCAGTGGCTAGGAACAGTGACAGGCATCTTGCAAAGCACAGGACAGCTGCCCCCAGGACTACAAATTCCAGGTCCCAGAATGAAGGCTGCCCTACTACAGCCCTATCATTTACAGGATGCATCCCTACTGGGGAAAGCTAGGAACTTGAGGAGAAAAAGAAAACGTCTTAGAGGTGACAATGGTTTGTGTTATTTAAGGGGGCCATAGCATGTAAACTTAAGGGAGCCTTCCCATCCTCTGAAGGGCTCAGGGAGCCTGGGCTCTAACAATATGGCCCAAACTCCTGCCCAAGTCTTGCATTTAGCATCTCTTGTTTCCTACAGGTCCTGGCCCCTCAGTTTCCCCATCTTGGGATTGGGGGTCTTCTCCAGAATAGCTCCAGGCAAGAAGAACCCATCAGGCTGGCTTTTGCATACAAACAAGCCTCCATGGAAATGGGGATGGGGATGGGGGAATGCCCACTAAAACTGTGAGAGGAGGGCATAAGGCTAGACCGCAGAGATTGGTGACTGAAACAGTGTTTCTTTTGCCTTGCTCTTCTATCTCAAGACCCACATTTTTTGAAGAAATGCTGGCTGACAGCTCACACCCAGCAAGGTGCAGAACGCCCTTAACTTCCTCAGCCCGCCTCAACTCCCAATTGGAAAACCCGGAATCCTTAGTTGGTTAGAATTAAGGAGCTGCTGCAGGGGAATCACCTAGCCCAGGTCGGTAGCCCCAGGCCACCGCTCCACAGAGCTCTGGAATCTCTTCTCTCCACTCTAGCGTGGCTTCTCAGGGGTGTGCCCGCTGCAGGTGATGTTCGCTCGGGGCGAGGAAGGGGTGGACAGGACCCAGGAAGCCGGGCCACTGCAGAGCAGGCACCACAGTCAACTTTTCCCTCTGCAGCTAGTACGTTACGGTGCCGCCAGGGCTCGCGGCCACGCGTGGGGAGTGTAAACTCCTACGGGCTCAGTGCTCCTGGACATCCTCCCGGTACTCACCCCGCTCGGTCCCTCCAGTCCCGCTCATCACTCACCTCCGCCATCCTCGAGTGGCCATGGGGCCCGGGACCTCGCTTCCTCAGTGGGAGCCCTCGGCCAGTGGCCAGCAGCGCGGCCAGCAGCATCAGGGCGCGCGGGAGCCGCGCTCGGCTGGGCGGTGGCCGCATCGTGTCTCTTCCAGGCTGCTCTGCCGGAGCCGCGGGGCTCCGGAGCGCGTTCGCGCCCCGCCTCGCCTCCTCCTGGGGCGGGAGCGCGGGCTGCGGCGCAGGCTCCGTCCAGTCGCGCGGGGACCTCGCGAGGAGCGGCGGGAGCGCGCGCTCGGGTGCGCGCGGCCGGTGAGCACGGCTCTAAGAGCTAGGTCAGTGGCCCCGATGTCTCTCCCTCCCCCCGTGCGCCACCCCCCGCCCCGCGACCTCGCCGTCCCCAAGGGGCCCCTCGGCGCTCGCGGACTTGTCCCGGCTCCGCGGGGCGGCTCCTTTGATCTGGCGGCCACCCCGCCCTCAGTCCCCGCCGCTGTCGCCGTCGCGGCCCCAAGCGAATTCCTGTCCCCGGGAAGTCGCGGCCCCACGACGTGCGCCCCGCGCGGCCACTGCTGAGGGGCGAGGAGGCTCTGTGGCGCCACCGGAGCGCTCCCCGACAGCGCGGGCGACAGCCACCCTCACTAGCCCGGGTCTCACCTGCAGGGACGCGCGACTGACCGGCGGCGAGCGCTGGGAGTCTTTGGAACTTAGGCAGAAGTGTGCGTGCTGCCAGGTAAGTCTGCGAGGGGGCTTTGGAAGTTCCCAGCGTCGCCTGGGATGGGAAGCTTGCCGCTACCCTGCGGTCCCAGCTCCCGGTCCCCTTTCAGCTTTTAGGAGGGTCCAAATCTGGAGACCACACAAGCCACAGTCCCAGAACAGCAGTTGGGGTGTGGTGGGGGTAAGCCTGAGTGCAGGGGTCAGAGGATCTGTCCTGCAGCTGGTGTCGCTGATCCTTGGGACGGTCCAGCCCTTTCTGCCAGACCTTCAGGTTGGATCTTCACCGTAAGCTACTGAGCGGCGACCTCTGGGCAACTAGAATTCCGGAGCTGTGGCTTAGACCAAGTGGTGGGATGCGAATGGGAGAGTATGCAATCTAGGTGATGCCCACCTGGGATGGACGCGGGAGGGAGCCCGGAAGCGAACCTGGGGCAGTGGAGAGGGTGGCTAGTATGACTAAGCTGTGGACTACAACTACTCAGGAGTGCCTGAAGCAGAGTTGGAACTCTCCGAGCTGCGCTGGGCTTTGTTGTTGTTGTTGTTGTTGTTTTTTATTTAGTATTGTTTTGAAATTACTCCTGCTCTCCACAGCAGCAGAACTGAATGGTGACGCATGGGGTGACAGCCTGAGTGTGGGGTCCTGTCAAAGGGGTTGAAATACTGGCAATTTCGCATAATCCAACTAAGAAGATGCCTGCATGGTATGTGATAAACACTCAAATGTTAAGAGAACAGAATTTTAGCCTGTGAGTGGCTTCTAAATCAAGCTGAAGTCACTAGACTAAAGGTTAGGCTTTTAATTTTTTTTTTTAATTTTATTTGTTTATTTATTTATTTATTTTTGTTTTTCGAGACGGGGTTTCTCTGTGTAGCCCTGGCTGTCCTGGAACTCACTCTGTAGACCAGGCTGGCCTCGAACTCAGAAATCAGCCTGCCTCTGCCTCCCAAGTGCTGGGATTAAAGGTGTGCACCACCACCGCCAGGCATAATTTATTTATTTATTTTATGTATATGTGTACACTGTCGATGTCTTCGGACAAACAGAGGAGGATACCAGATCCCATTACAGATGGTTGTGAGCCACAATGTGGTTGCTGGGAATTGAACTCAGGATCTCTGGAAGAACAGTCAGTGCTCTTAACTACTGAGCCATCTCTTCAGCCCC
>JADRCD010223195.1:0-25243 GCA_019843815.1 Montemys delectorum
TTTTCCTCCTTGCCAGGCTCCTCACCAAGCATCAAGCATTGCTTGCTTGGTAACCTGAGTTAGCATTGAGGGGAAGGGAAGGGAGTTTCAGTATGCTGTAGGAGAGGAGAGGTGCTGCCTGTCTAGACAGTGTACAGATGCTGGGTAGATCCAAATTCTGTGCTCTGAGCATCATCCAGATAGGAGGGCAGTGTTGGGTCCTCTCACACTAATGCTTGTCCTTGGTTTCTAGCCCTGGCCTAGTGTATCTAATCTGGCCAAGGACTTCATTGACCGCCTGCTAACCGTGGACCCTGGAGCCCGAATGACTGCGCTGCAGGCCCTGAGACACCCATGGGTAGTAAGCATGGCAGCCTCTTCATCCATGAAGAATCTGCACCGATCCATCTCCCAGAATCTCCTCAAGCGTGCTTCCTCTCGTTGCCAGAGCACCAGATCTTCCCAGTCCACACGTTCCAGCCGCTCCACACGCTCCAACAAGTCACGCCGTGTTCGAGAGCGTGAACTGCGGGAGCTTAACCTGCGCTATCAACAGCAGTATAACGGCTGAGCCACCAGCTATGACATGGACACACTATTGTCTCATCTGGACACTTTCTGCCATGTCATCTGGGCCTACTACCTTTTCTATAGCTAGACCTCATGCCCAGCAGTATGTAGAGCATGTCTGGACCCAGCTCCTCTCTAAATCTTTAGTAGCTCCTACCTCCTATCATGGGCCTGGGCCTGTTATGATAGAATGGTGGCCCAGGGCCACGTGAACTGGGAGCCTGGTAGGCAGCTGCTCTGTTTGTGTTGGAAAAGGGTGCAGGACTGATTCTCCACTGATCTCCTTAATTTTTGCCACTTTCTTGGACCAAGGGAGGCTGCTGTGTTGGGTAGAAAGTGTCCTGTGGCTCAGGACTCTTAATCCATTACTTTTATAACCCTCTACCCTTCACAAAGCATTGGCATAGCTCCTACATTCTCTGCCACGCTAACCCTCAACATAACGCTCCAGTGGGAGGTCTGGCTTGTGCCATAGCTAAATTGCCTCATTAGTCCTTTAGCTACAGTTAGTTTTGAGCAACTCTGTTTCCCCCAGCCAAAATCTATCTTTCTTCATGGTGCCACCGGGGACCCCTTCTAGTCCCCAGACTTGCCAGGACCTCTGGCTGTAGAGACTGTGGCCTGGACCTTAACCTCAGGCTCCAACCTCTCTCTGAGAGGGATCCTGTCTATCACCCTCAGTGCCTTTGCAGAGCCCACTGTTGCCTGTCTCTCCTCCTTGGATGCCATTTCATTCCCCAGCTGCCTCCTTCCCAACAGTGAGGGGTTAGAGGGAGCTCCACTGCTGCTACCTAAAGGATGGATGTGCCTGAAGAAGTCCTCCATTTCATCATCAACCTTTGTTCTGTCCTTTGGTGTATTGCCCTTTGCTGCTTCCTTCTGGAGCTGCCAGGCCTTCCTTTGTAGCTCCATTGCGCCACCTAGTGTCTGGTCTGGGTATAGGTGGCCAGGGGAGGGGGTGTGACGAGTGCACAACCTTGCAAACCCACAGCCCTCCAAACAGAAGAGGAAAGAAAGGAGTTTCTGAGTAGGGGGAGGGTCCTGGGCTGCTCAACTCCCCTTCTGTTCAGTTTCTCCAAACCTCACCCTGGAACTTAGCCATACTGTGTTACCTGCCTCTGAACCCTGGGTGCCTTGGGTGCTGACCTTGCCCTATCTGCCCTGTGCCCATTTCTTTTCATAGCATTAACTTTCCAGGCTGGCCCCACTGAGTCTCAGGCTGGAGGGAGCCCTTCTGGGAGGTTGGGTAGGGTTGCAGGGGCTGCTTTCCCAGAGGACTGAGCCGCAGCAGTCCCTATAGCTGTCTTGGTCTCACCTACCGCTACCACATTAGGCTGGAATACAACATCCCTCCCTCTGTAGCTGCTTTCAGTGGGTAGGAAGGGGCCAGACAGAGCCTAGCTTGGGCCTTGGCTAGACTAAGAGCCTGTCAGCAGGAAGAGTCTAGCTCCACTCAGCCCCTCTCAGGAGGCAGCTCGGGCGAGGCACTCTTTTCTACATATGCCACCTCCACTGGGAAACCAAACCAAAGAGACCACTCTGTGCCAAGTCAACTGTGCCTTGTATGTGCTCTCTTCACATGCTTCTCCCCCTGTGGAGGCTGTGGAGAGAAGCCTCGAAGCCTCAGAGCCCCCACCAACCAGAACCCCCACCAACCAGTTCCCCAGGAATCTCTCGGGGTATGAACCACTGAGGATTTACTTTCTCTCTTGCCCTAAGTAGGTCTGGTTGTGAGGATAGGACAGAGGGAGTTTAGTGTCTTGGGCCTTTGATAGGTCCACCAGGCCGTCATGCCATGGACCACGGATAGAGAATGTGTAGTTATTTATTTCATGTACTCTGTAAATGTATCCTCTGTATCCAATAAACAGGCTGCCTGCCCTCCCTTGGGGAAGGCCACCATTTTTTCTGACCACACTGACTGCCATGGGATTAGTGGATTGTTCAAAAAGAGGAGTAAGGGTCACCGTCTGGGATGACTAGTGTAGGAAGATCCTGGCTCCTCAGTGCTATACTAGAGACAAAGTCCAAGTCAAAGATATAGAACCCTCAAGAGCCTCCTCTTCCCAGTAATCCAGGATAAAAGATGAGGGTCCACAAGAGAAACTGAGGCTGGTGTGTTTATTGGACTAGATGGGGAAAGGATCTGTGGACAGCTTAGTTGTAGGCCATGACTTGGTTGATCCAGGTGTTGAACTTGCTGACCCGAGTGTACATGGCCGGTGCTTGTACATTGCAGTTCTCAGTGCCCCAGGAGACAATCCCGATAAGCACCCAGGTGTTCCCCTTCTGGCAGACAAGAGGGCCTCCTGAGTCACCCTGGAGGGGAAGAAAAGGGGAGGCGTCAGTATGGCAGTTTGGGGATGTGTACCATGGGACAGTGCCAAGGACAGGGTGCTTACCTGACAGGAGGAGGCGCCTGAGCCACCTGCACATATCATGGAATCAGTAATGCTCGAACCCCAATACTGCCGACACTGATTCACAGTGACCAGGGGCAGAACTACTTGCTGCAGGCGTGCTGGTGTCACATTGCCTGTGGGCCAGGCAGGAGAGGTGGTCAGGCTGGCCAGGGATGCTCTTCTGGTCTCCCCTCACTGACCCAAGTTCTTACCCACACCACTGATTCTGCCCCAGCCAGTGGTGACGCAGGTGAGGCCCTCAGGCAGTGCCTCGTTTGAGGAAGCCAGGCAGACTGGTGAGACTTGTGCTGTGTAGCGGGCGGGCGAGGCAAGCTTCAGGAGAGTCAGATCATTGTTCATAGTGTTGGAGTTCCAGTTAGGGTGTGTGATGGCCTGTGGAGCCAGTGAAGAGCCATGTAAAGCTGGAGTGGGCACAGGCACCAAGGTCCGGGTGTGCCTGGATTTCCGTGCCAAAGGAAGGACCCCTGCAGTCCATTTTCCCTTTGTACATGTGCAGACGGTACTTACCTTTGTGATAGAGAGCACCTGCACAGGTTCAGCACTGGAAGATCGGTCATATTCTCCCAAAATGACAAAGTGGCGTCCAGGCCTGCAAGGATAATGGGAAATGGTAGCTGCCGAGTGGTTTCAGAGTGGGCATCCAAGGGAGGGGAAGTGGGAAGAGATGGATTGGGCAGGGCAAGTGGAATACACTCACGTGACTTTGCAGTGGGCAGCCGTGACCACCCAGTTCGGGCTGATGAGAGAGCCACCACAGAAGTGGAAGCCGGTGTTATCCTAGGGTCAAAAGTCAGACACATGAGTGGGCTTAAGTAACCCATAGGCCTAAAGCACCCAGGACCCTGCCCCACCCCTAGGATGCCTACCTGTAGAGACACTTGCCAGGGCCAGGAGCCTGGCACTGCATTCTCCCCATTGACAATCCTCTGGTTGTAGCTCAGTGCAGGTGTGATGGCAGGAACACCACAGCCTGAACATAGGGCTGGTGAGGATCCAGTCCCAGCCTACCTCTCCCTACCGTCTTCCTCAAGGTGTGCCCAAACTATAGATCCAGAGGGGTCTAAGAGAATTCCTCTCTAGCCCTTCCCTTGAGTACTTTTTAGGCATACACAGCTATCTTGGTTACCACACCCTACTAGCCTTCACGTCCTGTGCATGCTATCACATCTACCAACCTAATCCCGATGTTCTTCAGGCCACTTTTCTCTCTAATTTCTGGTATCCTTGCCTGCCCTCTATTTTTCTAGGCCTGAACAGTCTACCACGCAGCTAGAAGGCTTTGTTAGTCTATAAACATCTTTTACGTTTTCCTGAGCCTTCACAGGTCTGGCTCAGGCTCCGGCTCCTGCCTTATTCGTGAGACTAGCCCCTGATTCTTCCCTTACTCCCAACCCTGAACCCTCCTTCCTTTGCTTACACTGTCCGTTCCTTTCTAGCTAGGCCGGCTCCTTGTCTGGGCCCCTGAACAGGAGCTGGGAGCTAAGTTGTGCTAGGCTGTTCAGTCAAGGTCAGTCCCAGCCTACTTTACCCCAGGAGGAGCCAAGGAGGACCAGGCTAAGGGTGAGGCTGAGCAGTAGCATTGTGAAAAATAAGGGACGATGTTACGACGGCCTGGCTTTATTATTTATGGGTATCTTTGTCCTTGGGCAGAAGTCTGAGACTAGGCCAGCTGTGTGGTCTTGGCATAGCCCACATCTGCTTTTAGGAGGGGATTTCTCAGGCCAAAGTCCTTCGAATTATCAAGTACCCAGGTGTGAGGTTCTCACCTCCACCTTCCCAAGCCTTGGCTTCCTATTGACTTTCTGAGTCACCTCCTACTCCAAGTGTTGACCACTGGGTACCAACGACAGACAGCTGAACTAGGTCTAAAGTGTCAACCTGGTTGGTGCTTGGGACCTATGAAATTCCCCAAAGCTATCAGGAATACTAGACAGAGAAGCATGTTCAGAACGTAGGAGTGTTAGGACTTGTAGAGGGAATGGCCAGATGTGGCCAGCCTCTGCCAGGAAGGCCAGGGATGAAGGTTCTAGCAGGTTGTGAATCCTAACAGACATCATCTTGGATTTCTCATCAGTCTGGAAGAGGAGTCAGAGGTTTGCCCACAGAGGCCATTCTCTTACCAGCCCAAGGCAAAGCTCATGTGTCAGGCTCTGGAGACCTAGGTTACTGGTAAGTGTTAGCTCTCAGTGACTGAGAGCCGCTGCTGGGTTGAAGTTGGTAGTAGAAATCTGTTTCTAGACCTCAGATTGTCATAGGTGAGATCTGTGCACAGCACATTTGTTATTATGCTCCAGGCTGAGCTCAATAACAAATGGAGAAAGGATGGAGAAAAGGCACTTCTGTATGCAGAGTTGCAAAAGTGAGTTGGCTTGAATTTTTCTAGGGTATCAAAGGCTTTGACGGGCTCAAGAATACCTCAGTCTAAAATGTGAAACAGGTGAATGGGTAAATAAAGGACACAAGATTAGATATGACAAAATATGAATTATAAAGGTTGGTGGACATATGAATGTTTACTAAACAAGTCCTTTAGCTTTACTATCATATATATTATTTTACTATCATATATAATTTTTCACAATAAAGTCTTGGAGGTACACACAACCAGGGGCCAAGGGTGTCCAGCCTGGGGGAGAACCTCTCTAGAGAACGTGCCTTTATCAGTTCCGAAGCCCCAATGGAGCTTAGCTACTCTGAGGGCAGGATGTTCCTCCCGGCACTCAGTGAAGAAACCTTGTTATGAAACATTAGCAAAGGTCTCGTTAGCTGTGTCATCTTTCCCAATGAGTCCATGACCCCTTTCGGCCCAGAGAACAGAGTTGCTCCCCCTCCTCACAGTCCCACGTGTGCAGACAAAGCTCAGCTTTTCACAAGCTGGAACATGCTCGGTCATCTGAGGGCTGTCATAAGTAGAGGAACTGTAGGTGGTGAGGGATGCTTGGTGAGAACTTGCCCTTAGAGTCAGGAAGCAGTTGCTCTATCAGCATTTTAGCCTCCTTCAGGACTCTGGGCAGCTGGCAGAAAGCGGTGGTTACTGATAAGACTGGGAAAGGCTAACAGTGGGGGTTGTTTGTCGGGGGCTTCTAAGACAGGGTATTGGTGGGGTAAGCTTCTACCATATGGAACTATGGTTTGGGGATGCAGGACATAGCTTTCCATCCCAAAGCTTATAGTGCTGGGATTCTACATGGATAGATCCCTGAGGTGATGATGAAGTAGCCCTCAGGCTAGGAACTGGGTCTGTAGTCCTTAGCCACAAAGCTCAAAGAGCTGCTTGGCCCACTCCTCTCAAGAAAGCCACAGTCTTCAGTTTGTTTGTGCTTCCCAGATTTATTCACCCTTGTTCCAAACTCTGTATCTTAGGCTACTTTATTCCACCTCCATGGCCTGCACAGTTTCCTCCAGAAGTTCCAGGGACAGGGGTCTCACTTCCTGGGTCAGGACAGGTGTGGTTCCAGGAGCAAAGCAGTAACCGCCAGCTCTAGAAGGGAGGAGGGCCAGCCTTTTAGAATGCAGCCTGTCCTGTTCTGGCAGGGACACACACACACACACACACACACACACACACACACAGCCCTCCCTTCCCCTGCTCCCACCTCTGCACAGGCTCTGTGGGTGTACTCAATGCTCTCAGCAGCTTGGCACCCTCTGCAGTGATCACGCAGGCATCCACGAAGCCTCCAGAGCCGAGGTCACTCAGGATCCCTGCTGTGATGGCTTCGACCAACAGCTCTTGCGCAGCCTCCAGCTGTGGTCATGGGAATGAGGTTAAACGGATCTAGTGTGACCTCACTCTAACCTGGGGACTCTCTTAATCTTGAAGTCTAGACAATTTCCTATTTATGTAAGTTCAACCTCCTTCCTCTCCATCCATTCGAAATTCCAGTTCCTTGGCTTCTGACTCCCTCTCCCCCAAAACTGTGTGCCCTCCACCCACTGTCTTCTGCACAAACTTCTCAGTGTCTCTTACACTTCCATCAGTCTTCCCACACACTCTGTCACGAGTTTCTCTCTGGGCCTAAGTTATCTCTGAAGCACATAGTCACCTACTTCTATCCCATTCCCAAGTCCAGATCTCAAACCTTATCCAGAACCCCACTGGGCTTTACTTCTTCTTTCAGTAATGATCCATTGTGAGCTTCCGCTTCTCTCTGGTCTAAGCTTGGTTACTGACTGGCCCTCACTTCTTCAACTTTACTCAGTCCCTACTCAGTAGTCACCTTTACACCTACAAGCCTTCCTTGTTTCTATACTTGGCCAGGGTTTTTCGGCACTCCTCGACAGTGAGCATGAAGTAATGGGCAGAAGTCGCTCACCGTCATATTTGGCTGGAACCGGTCCTCCAACAGTGCCACGGCTGCATCCTGACCAGAGCCTGCAGGTGGCAAGGGGCATCTGAAGTCAGTTGTAGCTGCTGAGGTACAAACCTTGATGGTAGAGTTGCAGAAGCAGAATTCGTGTGAAAAGGGTGGAAGCGCTCACCAAGGGCAGTAAAGGGCAGGCGGCTGTAGGAACCGTGTGGGTGCACGCTGTAGAGCTGCGGTCCATTCAGATCAACCCCGCCCACGATCAGTGACGCTCCCACGTGGCCTTGGTACCTGTGGAGGAGCGGGCAAGCCAGGCCCCTCCCATTAAACTGCTTTTTTTTTTTTTTTTTTTTTTTTTTTTTTTCTGAGTCCCACCCCTTCCTTTGGCCTGGCGTCCTACAATTGACGTTGCCTCTTCCGGAATTTAGCTAGGTCTATCTTCTTCCGGTCTCCCTGCTGGTCGCAGCCCCACTTTTTTTTCTGTCCCACCTCCTGTCAACTCCACCAACCTGCAGATACCCCTTCTAGGGGTCAGCTTAGCCCCACTTCCTCACCGGAAGAGCGTCTGGCGCAGGATACGGGTGACCGTGGCCACCCGAGGCTCACGGCCGGTGGACAGCGCATGTAGTTCCATTTTGGAAGCCGCCATTCGCGTAGTCATCTCAGTGTCCGCAGCTACTCCAGCCCCACCGCAGCTAAGGGAAAAAGGGATGAAGGATGTGGACAGGCACAAAGTAGGGCGTGAGCGACAGTGCAGCTTATGTTTGGATATGGGCACTGGCCCGGGGCATACTGACTAGATTTTAGGGGCGATGAAGTGGATCTTCTCGCAGTTTTTGTCCGCCACAACCGAATCGTTAGTAGCCCGCGTGTCTGCGCCCAGAATGACTCCATCCTGCAGAGGAGGAGCCCGGCCTTAATGCCCGCCTGGTCTCCACAGCCACTTTCCAGCCCTCCAGCCCTATTACCCCGCTTACTCGGAACACAAGCCCCGCGATGGTAGTCCCGGTCTTGCGTGCACGAGGGACCCGAAGTCCCGGAAGGACGTGTTCCAAGGACGCATTCCTGGAAACATTAGGGTGACTCGCGTTTCAGTTCTGCATCTAGGGAGGGTCCTTGAGCCGGTCCCCAAACCCATTTCCTCATCTCCTGGCTTAGGCCCCTACTTAGTCACTCAACCTAGGGTTCCCCAACTCCACCAATAAAACAAGGCACCAGCAGTTCAAGCGACTAGAACTCCACTCCCTCTTCACCTCTGGCAGTTCTCGAAAGAGAAGCCTCCTCTGTGTTCCACTGCCTGCTTCAGCATCTCGGTGCAGGAAAGCCAACTGAGATGCGGGGGTCTCGAAGAGTGGATCAGTCAGGGGGAGCAGAGGCGTCTGTCTGTCGTGGCTTCTGTGGGGCTTTTCCGGACGCTTCGTACTTTTGCTTTCACCCCGCCCGAGTTCAGAGACTGTTGGCTGCTTTGTCCGTCCTTCTCTTTCACTTTCGCCTTTGCTGCTAGTCCTAGGTAGCTTGAGGAAGGGGATATTGTACTCCTTGCCAGGCCTTCCAACGTGTGCTTTAGTTCCTCCATTCCCATCTCATCTGACACCATCCCCCACCCCCACCCCTACCCGATCCCCCAGCATTGTAAGTACATACATATATTCAGGTAAAACACCCACACACATAACTCCTTAAAAATAATAGAAACGAAGCCTTTGTAGGCTTAATTATGTGTATGAATGAATGTGGTACGTGTATGCCAGGTGCCCAAGGTTAGAAGAGGGCATCAGATTCCTTGGAACTGAAGTTACAGATGAGTCACCATATGGGCACTGGGAACCAAACCCAGGTCCTCTTCAAGTGCAAGAAATGCTCTTAACTTCTGAGCGCTCAGTCGCTCTCTAAAGTCCCAAATTAAACTTTCTTTAGATGAACTGTTATTCCTTCAGATCCTAAACTTTTTTTTGGGGGGGGGGTCAGTGGGGGGTAGGTTGAGAAACAGTTTTTCAGTGTACTTCAGTGTAGCCCTGTCTGTCCTGGAACAAGCTCTGTAGACAAGGTTGGCCAGGATGAAGAGTTGAAAGGCATGTGTACCACCTGGCCCTAACTTTTTGATTTTTTTATGACTTATTTTTATATGCATTGGTGTTTGCCTGCATGTCTGTGTGAGGGTGTCGGATCCCCTAAAACTGGAGTTACATACAGTTTTAAGTGGCCATGTGGGTGCTGGGAATTGAACCAGGGTCCTCTGGAAAAAACAGTTTCTTTCAACAGATGCTGAGCCATCATCTCTTCAGCCCCTTTTATTTTTAATGCTGGTTATGCAATCCAAGCTCTTACATTAACAATCCCCAGCCACCATATTTTAGATTCTATTTATTTGTTTGTGTTTTCGAGACAGGATCTCTGTAGCCTTGGCTGTCCTAGAACTATATGTATCAGGGTGGCCTACACAGAGATTTACTTGTCTCCACCTCCCAAGGGTTGAGTTAAAGGCATGCACCACCATGCTTTATTGTAAATTTCTGCCTGTATCCAACCAGAACTCACAAGTCGGATTCAAATCCTATTTCTCTGTGTTCCCATTCCAGCCACTATAGCCAGATCTGAATACTGTCATGGGCCCTGAGAAGGAAGGCACAGAGCAAGCTTTCTGAGCAGCCCAACCAGGACAATGAAAATCTGTTTACCCATCTTAAAATCAGGCCGATCTGGGACCTTACCAAAGCCCGTGTGCTTCGTGCTCCTTTAAGCCCCGGGCCAGATGAAGCATGAATCAGCCAGGTGATGCATAAATCTAAGGATCCTAATAGTGCCTTCCCCTTAACCCATACCACACTGGACTTATTTATAACAGGTAGGTCTTTATTCAGGGGGTGGAGGACCTAGGCTGGCAGCTGGGGACTTAGGAGTGCCGTGGCGGTAGGCACCCAGGAGGATGGTATTGATATGTTCCAGTGTCTTATTGCTGAAGACCATGTTGAGATGATCTGTCCCATTCATGGGCAGCAAGTGTACAGGCTGTGACTGTCGGCCCTGCCACTGGCCACAGAGCTCAGTGCTACGTGTGGCTACAGTGTCATCCCCATCTTCATAGAGTGCAGCCACTGGGTCTTTGTAGGGGAAGTTGTGGTCATAGATGTAGGTATGGGGTGTGGGTGTGCCCACACCGTAGAGGCAATATACTTCAACGCCAGGTGCTGGGAGGCCCGCCAGTAGGTCACGAGACTGCAGAAACATATGCCAGCCTTCTTCGAAATGCAGATCTGCAAAATAGCGCTCGAAGTCTTGGAGCGTGTAGTTGAACTTTGGTGTGGAAATGAACACATGGTCTTCGGGCCACACCTTGGAGGCTGGGAACATCCAGGGGGAAGTCGTGGTTATGCGCTGCTCCTCTCTCAGCTTTATGTTGGACATGATCGGAATGCCCTGGTTGTCACCTGTAGGACAGGGTAGGACAAGGTGGGACAGTTTACCTCAGTGAAGTGCTCAACCTTGTTTCTGCCACATCCTGACCTTGATTCCAAGACACAGACGAGAGCAGGCCTGGTGTTCAGTTAAGTGCTCAATACGCTTACTTAATAAAAGAGGCTGTGTTGGTAAGACAGAGCGATAGGGCTTCAAACAGAGAGTATGGGAAGAGATGCAGTTAAAGAGAATAAGGGATATGTGTGTGTGGTGTGTGTGTGTGTGTGCGCGCACGTGCACGGGTGTGCGTTGGCTATTCTTCCTAAGGCCCTCCGCCTATGCTGCACAGTGGTCACAGGACTGCATTTCTGGAAGTTTAGATGGTATCTGTTTTACATCCAGTCATACAGTCTGGTGGATCACTCACCAGACCGTAAACTTCACAGTGAAGGCTAAGCCTTGCTGTGCCCAGGATACGGTGGTGTTCAGTGAGCTGTAGCTTTTTAGTGCTGGGTTCCTGGTGCTACTGCTCAAAAAAAAAAGCAAGAAGGACATTTGGCTCTGCTATGGCAGATCATGTCCTCGATGAAACAGATTCCTGGGCCACAGGTAAAATGTAGCTAAAAGTCATAGTGTACAGGACTTGGGACTACAAGGAGCAAATCTGGAGTTGGGATTAGCTTCCTCTATCAGCACTCAAAGACTCCGGAAGGAGATGTCCAAATGGTTGCTGCTTTCAAGGAGCTAATGGACAGCGGGTATGCCCCGATGGATAATATCCCCGATGGATAATATCCGCCAGGCAATGCTGAGCAGAGCTGAAGTGACAGCTAGCTCTGTGATCTTCATTCCTCCCTTACCCCACACTGAATGACAGTGATCAAGAGGCTCCTCACCTGAGGCCAGGACCCGCATGGCCTTGATGGAACCACCCCATGGAGCCCCAAGAGAGATAAAACCATCAATGAAGCGGTCCTTCCAGGACTGAGGCTGATGCAGTAAGAAATGGAGCACATGTAGGCAGCCAAGGCTGTGCCCAATAAGGAAGACAGGCTTCCCATAAGCGGCGTACATCTCCTCTACCAGTCCAGCCAGCTTCTTGTAGTATTCATCTTGCTGGTCTAAAGATAGGTAGATAGGTCACAGTAGTTAGGGTCTGGGACCACCTGTCATGGCCACAGCCCATCACCTGCAAACACTTACGGGGTGCCAGACGCCAGTCATAGGGTGCAGCCCGCACTGTCTCATCCCGCACATAGCCATTGTTAACCAGATTCTGCACCAGTGTGTGCAGGTAGCCTGTGGGGAGGCAGAAACAGAGGGGACTCTGTCCATTACGCCTATAGGCTAGCCCGATGGCCAAGAAGAGCACCCTGCCTTTCCCGGGTACACACACCTGCTAGCTTGCTGTCATCCAAGTACTCAACAGAATAGGTCTTGCCAAAGCCAGGGACACGGATCTGTACACCAGGGGCATTGGACACGCGCCCAGAGCTGTGGTTGTAGACAACCCTGGGGATGGTGGGACATTTAACACCCAGCGGCCAAGGGTCAATGTATAGGGGCTGGGTAGACCACATGGGACAGACATACCTGGTATTATCAATCCAGCAGTCCACCCCGAGGGGGAGAAACATGTTGAGATCCAGCCAAATGGTGAAGAAGTCCTCTGTCTTCCGGTAGCACAGCCAATTCACCACATCTGGTTTATCTAGCTTGGCTTCTAGCCGATTCCCCATGCAGCCAGGCACTGTGGGTACCAGCTTTTGTTTTGAACTTCTTGGCTTCTCTGCAAGCCCCCAACCCTACCACCAAAAAAAAAAAAAGCCCACCCCCCCCCCATCTCCTACACCTCCAGGGTTCTAATGACACGTAGCCTCTCTCCGTCCCAATTTTTACTGTCCCACCGGTACTGCAGATTCCAGGCTCCCTTCAGGCATGGAAGGTTCCAGGAACTAAGGCCATTGACTCCTACCCCCACAAAACAAACATCCAGCCTGGCTTTCCATTATTGCCAAAGTCCAAGGGGAGAACAAATAGGTGTGTGTGTGGGGGGGACAGGGGCTGGGCCTTGAACAGGGGGCAGGCTTTATGGACCTCTTGCTATCCTACCTGGGATATCTAGGTATCTGGCTGGGTATCTTGTTCTTGGTAAGATAGAGGCCAAGGGAGTAGTGGGGCTTAACCCAGTATCCAGTGTATCTGGAGCTGGTTGTGGCTTGTAGTGCCCTGGCCAAGGTCTCAGGCAAATCTATTCTCATTCGCCAACCACCACCCCAACCCCAAACCCCCAGAGAAGACAACTTGGAGACAGAAGAGTGTGAAGGAAAAAGGAATGGTGTCTCTGGAGAACAAATCTTTGGTCCTTCCCCACACCAAGTCAGGCATGAGGGCTCATGGTGAGCCAAGGAAACCTTGACAGCATCTGCTGCTGCCGGGCTTAGGACCCAAGCTCCCCAGGGTCTCGCTTGATGTCTCAGGGGCCTAATGGGGGCTTACCGAGGATGACAGGCCGTGTGTGGTTACTGAGTTCAGCCTTGGGCGTGGTGTGCGGGGGGAAGAGCACATTGAGGAGCCAGAATGGGGTGGCAGGAGGGAGCAGAAGCCCCAACAGCAACAGCACCCACTGCCATGGGGAGCCAGGCAGCCCCATTACAGCCCAGTGCCTACTGCCAGATGAGGCAGTCCTGGGCTGGCCTTATCTGGACCGGGGATGGGAGGGGCTCCAGGGCCAGTGGGAGGGACAGACCGCCAATGGGGGTGGCCAGGAAGGGGCATAGCCTTTGGGATCTGGCTCTGGACTTGAGTTCAGTTCCGTCTTTCTTCCCTTGGCGCCAGGGGAAAAAGAGCCGGGGCAGCAGGAGGCCCAGAAGTACACAATGTTTTATTGAAAAAAGTCAGGCTCAGCTTGGCCAGCTCCATTCCACTTGGCTTGATGAGGGCCTCTGCCCACAACAGCCTGAGCCAGGTCTTCCTGCAGGCAGGCCCAGCTCAGCTTCCCCTCTTACTGTCCCCCCCACCCCACTTTTTCTGAAATGATGACATCCAAACAATAAATACACAATAAATAGCACTCATGGGCCAGTCTGGGACTTCAAATCCCATATCAACCCTCACCAGTCTTCTCTAGTCAGGCCTCCACTGGCATATGGGAAGGTACAGTCCCTAAATCCTCCAGGGTCCCCTGGGCCCTCGGATCCATTTCCATTGCAAGGCCCAAGCTTGGTTTCCCTGGAGACCTAGCAAAGCTGGTCCAAAGCGGCTGGGCAAAGCAGAAGTGGCAAGGAGGTGCAAGGCTGGGCAGTGTTGTCCTAGATGTCCCAACTCCAGGCCACAAGACTCCATCAGGCTCAGGAATAGATGGTGATGACTTCCCGGCCACCGCCACGCACCAACAACACTCGTTCAAGGCCCTCTGTTAGGACTTCAAGGAACTCCATGTCTGCAGGGTTGTCAGGTTAAGGAGGCAGCCACGGGACCAAGGCCATTTCCCACTCAAGAAGAGGACAGCTCCCCACCGTCAGCCTTTACGCAAAAGGATACAGTTCTCATCGCCCTCACTGTTCTTAGGGGGGCCAGGCATGTTCAGTAGGACCAGGCGGGCATCATGGGAGCGCGTGACAATGACTTCATTGAGCTTCACAGCAGTGTGCATGCGCCGCACATTGGACTGGTCCCTGCAGACCAAGTGGCTGGTCACAGGCCAGAGAACTATCTACCTAGCAAAGAGGTCTCTGTCCCTGGCCCATTTGCACAGCATGCTTGTCCCCGCTCTCCCTCCATTCCAGACCTCAACATGGTTTGTACTCACGGCTTAATGTGCACCAGCTCCCGGAAGTTGTCAGGGGCATGGCTGGGGTCCCAGGGCTCAGCCATGTATTTGTCTCGGGTCCATGTCATCTGGATCTTGTCAGCCCCCGCTGCAGACTCATCTTCCTCGTCAGAGTAAAGGCTCTCTAGCCTGAGAGCTGAGTGCCTGTCCTTCACCAGCTGGGCCTGGAGACAACCAGAGGAGGCATCCTTGGTATCCTGGGAAAATGGGAGCCTGACTGGCCCAATATGACTACCTTGCCTTTTAAGATCTTTCTGGCTCAGGCAGAACAGATGCAGTTCTTTGTTAAAGACAGGCTGGCCTTTTGCCTCAATCTCCTAAGCAATGGAATTACAGGCACGGACCACCACACCTACCTTTTTATGTTTTTGGATTTTTTTGTTTTTGAGACAGGTCCCTTGGCTGGCCTGGAACTCACTCTGTAGACCAGGCTAGCCTCAAACTCAAAGGAATTCATCTACTTCAGCCTACTTACTTAGTACTGGGATTATAGATATAAGCCACCAAACATAGTCCTGAATCATTCTGTTATATCTACCAGACAGGGTCTTCCAAAGGTGTGATCTGACCCTTACCCAAACCTGAACCAAGATGGCCATTCACCTCTCGATCCCGCTCGGTTTTGGTCAGCCTCATCTGCCGCAGCATCTGAGACCGCTGCTCCATCATCAGTGTCCGCTCGTACGTATATGCAGAGATGTCACTGTTGTGCTGGAGAGAGGAAGGGGCGATGAGTACCAGGCTGCGTGATCCCTGGGGATTGGTCCTCAGGGGCAGAGCAGGGTAGGCAGCTCACCATCTCTACCACCTCCACTTCAGCCTCCAGGCGAAGGTGATACAGGAAGATGGCCAGATCCTTCTTCATCTGGATGCTGTTGTCGTCCATCTGGGCCACGGTGAAAATGCGCATCCGGCACTTCTTCCAAACCTGGGGCAGTGGATCATGTGAGCAGTTCGGTCACACCTGGCTTCCTGAGAGCCCAGCTGCCCTCACCCACACCCGGCTAGCTGGCACACCTTATGCTGGCGTAGCAGGAAGGGCAAAAGCATGAGCATGCCTCCATCATGCACGATCCACCACACGTCAATGTGGCCCTCCAGGTACCGCTCGTGGTTGCTGGGGTAGAAAGCTATGTTCTTTGGCACCAGCAGGGCCAGGTGGGCAGCTGTGGTGCAGCGCACAGTGTCTAGGGAGGAGGGGCACCGCTGACTGCCAGCCTGTGACCCTCTGGTCTCTGCCACCTCACTTTAACCCTGGCCCTTGGCCCCTGGCCCAGCTTAGACGCCAGACCCTCACACACCAATAAAGGTCTTCCAGGCACGTGGGTCCTCACTCTGTCGCCAGCCATAGGGCCAACCCAGCACCACGGAGTTATGTCTCATGCCGCCCAGGCCGCAAGACTGGATGAGGTGGGCCAGCCCCTCTCGAACCTTGCTGGCCACCACTACCTGGCAGAAGCCTTTTACTTTCTCAATGTCCATCATGTTCTTGATTGTCTGCGGGGAATACAAGAGCATCATAAAGCACGGCCCACCAGTTCCCACCCAAACAGGGATCCCTCCAGAACACCGGGGTTCACAGGGGAGACCCTGGAGCAAGCTGCCCCAGGGTGTGTGTGTGAGTATGTGTGTGTGAGTGTGTATGTGTGAATGTGTATGCAGTACAAGCATACTACATCATATGGAAATCAAAAGAGAACGCTCTCTCTCACTCTCTCTTTTTTTTTTTTTTTTTTTTTTCGAGACAGGGTTTCTCTGTGTAGCCCTGGCTGTCCTGGAACTCACTCAGTAGACCAGGCTGGCCTCTGCCTCCCAAGTGCTGGGATTAAAGGTATGCACCACCACTGCCCGGCAAAAGACAACTGTTAGGAGTGGGTTTTACCCTAGTCTCTTTGTAGAATTTGGGAATCAAACTTAAATCTTTAGGCCTAAACATGAGAGTCTCTACTTACTGAGATGTTTTGCCAACCCAAGGGCCATGGTTTCAAAGTGGGACAACCATACTTATTCAAATTTCAAGATGGCGACAGTGTTGTCCATCTGGCACCAAGACTGGCGAGGCCCACCCCTCTATGCCTGCTGCACCCCAGAAACCACTGATTTAGCTAAATCCTCTTTCCACCCCTGGCCATTACCTGCTCAGCAGCCTGGGCTTCACCATAGCTCTCCAAAAAGCTGCCCTGAATGACAGAGCCTACGATTGTCAGGCCCTTCCCAGCCTTAAGCTGGGAGGCAAAGGTGAGGAGCCGGGGGTATTTCACATGAAGATCTTCGTCTAACTTCAGCAGCACCAGGAGCTGAGGCCTACGGTAGTCAGACGTTATGCGGCCTAAGGGCCTGGCTTTCCCAAGAGTCCTCTTTCCTTCTCAGAATGTGGACTCCCACGAGTCTGGGTAGCCCAGAAGCAAGAGCTCAGCAGCAAGAGGGGCCTCCTACAATCTCCTGGGGGAACTACAGAACCCACCTGAGAGGGCCCTGTCAGTCTGGGCATGAGCTTACCGCCAGTTCTTGGTGTGAGGAGGGCCTTCCTCCAGTCTCAGCAGTGCATAGCGTGCGGCACTCAGGGACAGGCCTCGGATCCCATCGCCCCACTCCTTCTCAGCCCTGTGGGTGTCACCACAAGCCACTGAGCCCCTGGTTCATCCCAAGATCTCCCTCCCTTCTCCTTCCCTCCCTCTTTTTCTAAGTGAGTACTTTACTACTGAGCTACACTCCTAGCCCTTTACCCAGGGATTTCTATGTGAATATCGGCTGCAGGGAGGCCAGGGTCTTGAGTCACAGCCCAGCCACAGACCAAGCATCCACTGCAGAGGGAAAGCTAGCCCGGCCTGCCACTGCCAACCCAATACTCAGACCATCCTACCTGTTCAGCTAGATACCTATAAAGCTCTACAAGCTATCAACGGGCAGGATGGCAGTCCTTCACTCACCCTTGGTACTCGATGTACTTGTAGATCATCCCTGCAATGAGCATGGCCACTAGGGCATAGTACCAGGAGGAGACAAACATGAGGGCCAGGCAGAGACTCATGCCTAGGAAAGACAATGTCCTAGGACAGGGATGAAAGGATAGGAATCAGGAATCCACACCCTGGTGGCCCTTGCAGGTCCCAAGTCACAAGCTGGATGTGTGGAACAGGTCAAGTCTCCATTCAGAGAATCTCCCTCCTCGTACTGTTTCAGAGGCTGCCTCGGAAACGCAGACCTCCTGCACCATGGGGCTTGTGGCCAAGACCACCAGTGTCAGAGGACTTGCCCCAGGCATCCTGCAGGCAACTTACCAGTGGTAGTACTTGAACCGGGGCCGCCAGTTGGGGGTCCTCAGGAGTGTCTGCACAGCACAGGCCAAGTTCACGAAGAGGTAGCACATCAGAAAGAACCTACAGGAGGCAGCCGGTTCAGAAGAGCTTCGTTGGTCCCTCAGGCTACACACACCACAGCTCCTAACTCCAGGAACCCACTCCTATGGCCTGATGCAGATAGATGGCAGGACCCAGAAAATGTCCTCAGAGCCAAGAGGCAGAGGATAGTGAGAGAAGGACTGAGTCCAGGGCTGGAATGTGGAGCAGATGATCAGTCAAATGGGGGCTATCAAGCATTTGGAGCCGGGCGGTGGTGGCGCATGCCTTCAATCCCAGCACTTGGGAGGCAGAGGCAGGCGGATTTCTGAGTTCTAGGCCAGCCTGGTCTACAGAGTGAGTTCCAGGACAGCCAGGGCTACACAGAGAAACCCTGTCTTGAAAAACAAACAAACAACCAACCCAAAAAACCACCACCAACAAAAAAGCATTTGGAGGCCAGGGAGTAAGTCAGGAAAACATGACAAGGGACAAGGACCATGCGGTTTTGTTCCGAGGGGAAGAGACAGGATGCTGTGCTGCATGTGGGAGTTGGGACACGGGCAAGGCAGGCTGTGTGAGCCCTTCTAAGGACAGAGGGGACAGGGCATCAAACTCCATCCTCGGTGATGAAGAGGAAGGGCAAAAAAGGGAGAGAGATATCAGGAGGCAGGAACTCCATGGGGGAGTAGGTCCCAACAAGGGACTGCCGGCAAGAGCCACCACTCAAGATGCCCATGGTAAGAATAGCTTGAGGTATGCACATCTATGGGGAAAGGTGAAGGCTAGGAAGACAAGAACTCAGATGTGGCCAGGCAGTGTTGGCGCACGCCTTCAATCCCAGCACTTGGGAGGCAGAGGCAGGCAGATTTCTGAGGCTTAGGATCTGTGGGTTTCTTCCATGCTGTGGGTGTACCAGGCTGGCTTCTGAAATCTGGGTGAACAGCCCTGCCAGCTCCCCACTGAGCTCAGCTGATCTCCCTCCCAGTGGCAACCTAGATACCCGACAGGATCACTGAGAGGTGCTGGGGTACTCGGGGTTGGGGGGGCCTTTCCCAGGACTACCCTCTGCCCCTCCCCCAGCTCACATGGACAGAATGGGAGCCACCATGTCAAGGGAGGCGATGAGGATGCCCAGCTCAGCGATGAGCGCCGTCAGGAGGAGAGCCCACGTTGGCTCACCATTTGCTTTCCCGTGGCCAAACACCTGCAGGCACCAGAAAAGGAGTTGTCCCTACCGTAGTCATTCCCCCCTACATCTGCAGCCCCAAGTTACAACCTGTTCTCCCATCATCCCTCTGGTCCCAGTGCTATGCCTGTCCCTATGGAGTCACAAGTTTCCCTGACTCTCCTCAGGATCTCTCTGCTTTGGATGAAGCACGGACAAGCCACAGGATTCAGAGTCTAAACATTTAGTGCTAACAACAGACAGGGCCAAAGAAGCGCTCAGCAGCTCCTGGGTGGCTGCCAAGGCTGGGGGCCCCGCCATAGGCAAACCTTACTGCATCTGAATCCGCCCCTCCCCCTTTGCCAGGAAGCAGGCCAAGAGCATCAAGGCTGTGGGACATCTAGGAGGACTTACCCGGAGAAAGGGGATGATGTTATCCTTGGCAATGGCTTGCAATAAACGTGGCGCCCCAGTGAGGCTTTGGAGGCCAGCACCGCATGTCGAGAAGAAGGAGCCCACCACGATGACCCAAGGCGAAGGCCAGGCCAAGGTGCCCACCACCAGGTTCCTGCTGACGCCATCGCCATACCTGCAGAGGCCAGGCTTAGACCACGATCCCAGTTGAAAAGCCCTCCAAGCCTTGGGTAGAGCCACCCAAGAGTAAAGTGGGGGGTCAGGGGTCAGGGAAAATGGAGGAGAGGCTCTAGCTTTGAGTGGAGACCAGTTGCCTCGTATCTCTGTCCTTTGTCTCATTCTTGGTCTTAATGTTACACTCGCCTGGGAAGCAAAAGTCACAGAGGGGGCCTGACCTACCTGGTTACACACTGATCGCTACTGGAAGTCAACTGTCTGAGGTGTGTAGGACCCTGAGTGGGAGGGGGTGGGGAGAATGAGGGACGGGCTAAAGTAAGGGCAGAAAAAGCTGGCAGGGAGGGGCAGAGCTCACTCACTTGTCCCGGAGCACCACACCCTCAATGCAGGCACCGAAGAGGATCACACTGCTGAAGTCTGGACTGTGTTAAGGAAGCCCAGCAGACCCCAGTCCATTCCCCACACAGCACCCTAGGGATCATCATGGCTGTAGCCTTGATCTCGGGCCTCGGATGGCCCCATGTCGAACACATGCATATTCTCAATTCTCAGGTGCAAAGGGGGGTGTTAGGTCTCCGTGCCTGCATGTGTGTGGTGTGCCCGCACACACTGTCTGGCAACTTATATACAGAGAAGTACCCTCTGACACATGCCCCACCATGACTCAGAAAGGATACACACGAGTGAGGTGGTAACAATGGCCAGAATGGTCCCCACTGGGATAGACTTCTGGGCGTCACGGAGGTCCCCGGAGCGGTTTGAGCCAGCCATGATGCCTCCAAAACCAGACAAGATTCCCTCAGGGATTCTCCGGGACTTGGGGGTAGGGCTAAGTGTGTGGGCATGGAGATCTTACCTGTCACAGAAGGGAAAAAGATGCCAACCAGCACAGTGAAGGACGTGGCGATGTCAGCCACCACATACAGGGACAGGCTCTCCTTCAGGCCAAGGGTGTCTGTGGAGGGCAGCCCCTGCTTCTCCACGACCTCACCCTTCTCCAGGTAAGTACTCCATAGGTTTTCTGTAGTAGGAGCAGGAGCATTACCGCTACAGCACCACTGATGTCCCCAGGGAAGTTTGGGGCAGCCCAGCAAGATCCTACAGATGCACTGAATCTCTGGCAACTCTGGGGACAGCCTGGGTACAGTGACTATGGTGTCTGCCATAGGACTGCTTTGGCCAGAGAGGAAGCTGTCCTTGTAGGGCTAATAACAGATAAGAGTTGACCAAACCCTCATCAGCCTAGACCTCACTACTGCATGATTCTCAGACAGAGGCCCTTTATGACTCTTGTGGGAACATCCCCCACAGCATCGGGGGCTAGTATCCAGGGAAAGGGGAATGGCAGAACTTTATAGGGTTTGCGGCAGGCCCGGGATGTTAGCCAAACAGGCTCCCCGTTCACTCCAAATTCAGTTACAAGGAGGCAGGCTAAAAGGATACAGCTGAGTAGGGAAAGCAGCCAAACCTGACCTCCCCCTCCCCCCCCTTGATCTGGGGACACAAGGACAGCTCTGTGCTCTGCCCTCCTGCTCAGCCTGTGGGCTGGGGCTGGGGCTGGGCCTGGGGAGTTCAAGACACAGGAGGGAGGACCCACCCTGGAGCACACCAGCAGCTGCCCCAGGTATGCCAGGAATCTCTGTCACATTGTTGAGCAGGAAGTAGGGGTCACAGGAGTCAGCAGTAAGGTTGGGGCTGTGGCAGAAGAAAGTCCACAGTCGGGTGGCCACTGTCTCATTGTCCACCACAACCGTCTTGGCACAGATGTCAAACTGGTCCCGAGACAGGGTCCTATTGCCCAGCATGCACACCCTGCAGGGAGGGAAGAAGGACTAGTTACCTGCTCAACTGGAGCCCTAGCCTATTCCCACCCAAGCAATCCCAGGAATACAGGGCACCAAAGGCTTAGAAAGGATGTCAGGGCAATGGCTGGATAAATGCCCTAGTTACTTACGGAAACACAGGAGGGTCAAAAATGGACTTGATGCCTCCCGCGTAAATGGAAAGGATGGAGATGATCACACAGGCCAGGAAGAGTGAGGCAAACTTGTTCACATACTTGACACCAACAAACACCACCAGGGTCATCAAAGTCAGGAAAATGGTCCCATACACCCGCATGTTATTCAAGGTGGCACCTGACATGTCATGGGTGCCCGATGGGTAAAAGATCGCAGCTGGCGGAGCAATGTAGGTCTGAAACAGGAAGACAGAACTGGAGTTCCAGCCTTCTATTTGGGGAGTGAAACCTGTCATTTTGGTTTTCTTTTAAAAGAGTGTCTACAAGAAGAAGCCAGTCACGGAAGACCAGTAGTGCACGATTTCATGTCTATACAACATCTAGAAGAGCAAACTCTCAGAGAGAATGCAGACTAGTGTCTGTTAAGGGACAGGGAAAGGGAGAGTGATTACTAATGACATTTCTCTTAGAGTAGTGAAGATGTTCTGAACTGATTTTGGCAATGTTTACATCCCTATAAATATACTAAAAACCAGTAACTTGTAAGCTTTCTTTTTTTTTAAATTCTCCCTCTCCCAACCCCCCCCACCCCTAGATGAGAACCAAACCCAGGGCCTTGCAAACGCTCTACCACTGAGCTAAATCCCCAACTCCCCCGACCCTTTTTTTTTTTTTTGTGGTAGTGTCTCACTTCGTAGCCCTGACTAGCTAGCTCCGGGAACTCACAGAGACCTGCCTGCCTCTGTCTCCGGTGGGATTAAAGGCATGCACCGCCACGGCCCCTGAGTTGCAGAAGTCAGTTCTTGGCCTTCTGGGTGGGTCCTGAGGATCGAGCTCAGGACCTCAGGCATGGTAGCAAGTACAGGTACCAACCAAGCCACTTCACTGGCCCCACTTATATACTTTCAAATGGATAGTGAACTGCTTGCCATGGATGTTGTGGCTCAACAAAAGCACCATTGAAAGAAAAGGAAAGAAAAAGAAAAGGAAAAGATACAGACACAGGTGCCAGCCTGTGGAAGGAACTGCCAAAAAGAAACAGTTTAGGCAACAAAATAATGACAGTATTGGATTATACCCAATAGCCCAGAAAACAAAATAGGCCTTCCAGAAGCCCATATAATTACATGGTTGAATAAATAAATACACTGGGGAGAAGAGACACATCTCCTTACATAATTCCAAATAACACAGAAGAAATGTGAGATAGAGAATAAAAACTCAAGAAGTTCTAGACAAAAAGTCCTGGCTTCTGGTTTGAAGTGCCACACGGTGTCTCTAAATGTCTACTCTCTGGATCTTCAAGGAGGCGCCTGTCACCCTCTGGTACTCTCCTCATGTCGACGTGCCCCTCCCACTGGCCTAGGCCATTCATTGCTGAGTAGGGAGCTGGGCCTAAGAGAGTACCCATGGGACTCGAGGACCTCTATATAGCAGTCTGTGGCTGTTCACTCTGACTTAAGGACAAGGAGAAAGTAGATCCAAAAGACCCTGGCACAGAGTCTGCGGGAGACAGAACTTGCTAGGGCCCACAAAAGACTAGGGAGCAACCTCTATCCTCATCAAGATCTGTCACTCAGCTCAACACTTGACAGACACACACACCCCCCACCCCCTGCCATGGCTCCAAGCTATTCAGGTAGAAGAAACATCTAGGCTCAGGTGAAGGCAACCAGGCCTCTTCCCTGCTTGGCTCAAACTATCAGAAGTGTAAAAAGGGGGGAGGGGGCAGAGACACAGATCTGAGCAATGAGCCTTCTCCCTAGAGGCCTCCCTCTAGAAGACCCAAGATGCTGGCTAGGCATGATGGAAGTACTAGTGGCCTCTGGAGTCTAGAAAGACTGGATGCAACTGGGGTCGACTGAGGCTCAGCCCAACTCACCAGCAAGATCTCAATGGCCCCTAGGATGTACATGGCTGCTGCAAAGGTTGTCCCCAGGTAGAAGCACAGGCCCACGGCACCTCCAAATTCTGGTCCCAGAGAGCGGGAAATCATGAAGTAGGAGCCACCAGCTATAATGGGGAAAGTGTACACAGGTCAAGACTAACTCTTCAGCGAGAGCTCCCTTGTAGCAGACCTCCACAACCACCCAAAAGGGCAGGCTGCCGTTCTCTTTAACGGACCAGCACAGAATCTGTTCTGACTGGTTTCTTGTCCCTGTGGCTCAGCACGGGCCTGCCTGAGTCTCTTCTTCTATTAGAACTGAGCACTCCTAGAAAACTGGCAGTCAGTCCTGGGCCCCAAAGTGGTAAGAATACAAAGACAAGACTGATCTAACACTGCTGTTAAATCCTAATAGGCATAAAGAAATGCTGAAGGGGTCAATTTCTTGTATGTTGTAACTCCACCTCTAGGATTCCCCTAGAGGAAGCATTAAGGGTTTTCCAGACTGTTCACGACAATAGTGGTGAGAAGGGAGAGAAAAAAAAAAAAAAAAGGCTGGTGTCGCGGCACATGCTTCAAGTTGAGAGCCAGCCCGGTCTACATAGTTTCAGGCCAGCCAGGGGTACGTAGTGACACCATATCACAAAAGACTGGAAATCAACAACAACAACAACACAAAAACAAACAAACAAAAATACAATGTTGAAAAAGAGGAACCCATAAATAGGAGACTATTCCATAAAGGGGTTATATCCTAGCATAGAGTAGCCTGCTTTAAAAAAAAATTCTAAATCTGGGGAAATGTATGAAGGTATGTAGGTGCATATATGTGGAAAATATCAACTGTATATACACACAGAGTGACTAGTAGTTTGTATGCGCCTAAGACCATGTACCATCAAAAGGCTAGCAGTAATGAGCTCAGCCTGGTGAGGTGGTGGATACTTTCGGTTTTCTATTCTGTTTCCTACCCCTTTAAGCTCTCATGGTAAACATGCTCTGCTCTTTCTTGTGCAGGGCACACTACTCTGATACTAACTAAACACAACAGTGGTTTCAAAGTTTGTTGGGCAGTTACATACTGTCTTAAGCATCAAGGATGAGACTCTTACCAGATATTGCCTGAGGAGGGGCAATGGAAGCCAGTAGGTAGATGGGGGTGGTTTCTTTGTTGTTGTTGTTGTTTGTTTTTGAGACAGGGTTTCTCTGTGTAGCCCTGGCTGTCCTGGAACTCACTCTGTAGACCAGGCTGGCCTCGAACTCAGAAATCCACCTGCCTCTGCCTCCCAAGTGCTGGGATTAAAGGCGTGCACCACCACTGCCTGACTATGGGGGTGGATTCTAAACATGCTCCTTATAACAGGCCCCACAGGTGTGGCATTCACTCACCTGGAACCACACCATTGGTGGCGATGGCACTCATGGAGATGGCTGTCAGCAGGGTCTGTAGGAGGGAAGGCCCGGATGAGCAGCTCAGCTGGGTGGCCACCTGCCCCATGCCCAGCCCAGCTGTGGCACACAAGGACACTCACACAGCAGCAGCAGATGAGGACAATAAGGAGAGCCTGCAGTACGCCAGCTGTGCCCACCATCCAGGTCAGCCGCAGGAAGAGGATGACCCCGAAGATATTCTGCAGGCAGGGCAGGTACACTCCCATGAGGGTACCCATGCTGGGTGCCTATGTGGGCAGGGGGAGAGGGGACATACAGCATCAGCAAGGTCCAGGTACGTCACAGGAAGGAGGCCCTAGTCACTCAGCAGCCTCTATACATGGTGTCCAGTAGAACACAGGA
>JADRCD010223197.1:0-13240 GCA_019843815.1 Montemys delectorum
CATGACATGAGCTCCCTGGTGGCTAGATGCAAGTTGACCCCTCTCTCTTTTGAAGGAGGTTCTACGGTGATCGACTCTGTCTCCAGATCCAGTGGCAAAAACAGTTTGCTGATATTGACTGCTGTTAATCTCACCAGGTGGGAATAAGACCACTACCATAATTTTTTAGTCAAATATGAAGCAATATTTAGTAAATACTGGCCATAACAATGAGCACTGGCCAGGTCCATACCTAGGATTCCCAGAGAATGGCTGTGGATTATTAGTCAAGTACTTATAAAGACAAACCCAATACGGCTATGGACTTCCCACCTTTGTCCAATTGTGGGGAGCCTGATGTACTTTCTGCCTACATATATCCCTACATGTGATCCAGCTTGTTACCTTTGCATGAATAGCCCCCAGTCTTACAGGAAGTCATCTGTCCTTAGGCAGGTGCAGCTTATAGGTTAAAGGCATTTTTGTTTTATAAATCTCGTAAGCATAATAATCTAAAACTTAAACATAACTTTAGCCCTTCAACTACCTAGTTATTTTTTTAAGAATTTTTGATATACAATACCCCACTCTGTGTCCACATCCAGAGACAAGAATACTTAGCTGATATTGACTGCCTCATTATATTTTAGAGAGAGAGAGAGAGAGAGAGAGAGAGAGAGAGAGAGACAGAGAGAGAGAGAGAAAGAGAGAGACAGACAGACAGACAGACAGACAGAGACAGACAGAGAGACAAAGACAGAGACAGAGAGAAACAGAGAGAAACAGAGAGACAGAGAGAGACAGAGAAAGAAGAGAGAGGGAAGAGAGAGAAAGAGAGACAGAGAGAAAAGAGAGAAGGAAGAGAGAGAGACAGAGATAGAGAGATAGAGAGACACACACACAGAGATGTCAGAGGACAACTTATAGGAGTCCTGGGCCCAAACTCCAGTTTTTAGTATCAAGCATGCACATTTCCCTGCTGAGTCATCTCACCACAATCCTTTTATTTTCACATTTATTTTGTGTATATCAGAGTTTTGACTTCACATATCTCTGTTTAGCACATGTGTGCACTGTCTGCAGAGGCCAGAGGAATCCTAGCCCTTGAAACCATGTGGGTGGTGGGAATTGAACCCAGGTCCTCCAGAAATGCAGCAAGTACTCTTAAACTCTGAGCCATCTCTCCAGCCCCATCCACCACTTTTTAAAAAGTACTAAGTTTCCCTTTCACAGAAATAGACATAAAGTAGTAAAGTAAAAAGAAACTGGGGCTGGAGAGATGGCTCAGCAGTTAATAGCACTGAATGCTCTTCCAGAGGTCCTGAGTTCAATTCCCAGCAACCGCATGGTGGTTCACAAATATCTGTAACAGGATCCCCTGCTCTCTTCTGGTTTGTCTGAAAACAGTGACAATATACTCATATACATAAAGTAAATAAAAAATTAAAAAAGTAAGAAACCACCACCCTGCCATAATGACTGATATCAAGTACTTGGCTTTCTAGTCTTGAAAGGATTTAATTCCAGATTATGTCAAAAATATTATATTTTATTATTAGATATTGATGTTAATCTCTTATTGTTCCAAATTTATAAATTGAATTTAGGCATAGATTCGGGGTGGGGGGAAATGGGTTTGGGTCTATTTGTCAATTCAAGAAAAGTTCTTGAAACCTATTCCTTATAGATACAAGGAAAGTACTGAAAATTCATTTTGCAAACTAATTGCCTGGTAGAAATGGAGGTAACTACATAGAGAAAAGTAATGTTCCAGTTGAAAACTACAGCAAACTTTTAAATTTTTTCTTTGTTTCTTTGACTTTGAGCTTTTGCCATCTTTCTGTAAACTGGACCAGCTGCTTCATTTTTTTTTTTTTAAATATCTCAGATTCTTCAAACCGTTTACCCGTCTTCCTTCTTCCAGTCTCTGAGATATGAGTATGTCTTTTGCAAAGCCCTCCAATCCAAATCTGGACTACTTGATAAATCTGCAGAGAAATCACAGTGGCTTACATATGAACACACTACAGACATCAAGAGTAATGCTCAACATGCAATGTTGCCTAGAAGCCAGCATCTGGAAATTTCCTAAACTTGGTTTATAGTTTGGCCCAGTTCTTAAGCCATGTTTTTCCACAAATATCTGTTTCAGTGAGCTACAGAAGAATCTAATAATCTAGTTTCTGAGATTTTGAGATCTTTGCCAAGTTTCAGACAAGGGAATGAAGGTGCCTTAGAACATATCACCAAAATATTGACCACAGATGCCAGAATACAATATCCTAAAATATGTCTATTTGATGTAGTCATAATATCTTGGTTACATTTTTAGAATATTTATTTGTTTGTGTGTATGTATGAGTGTATATGTGTGTGAGTGTGTGTGTCTGTGTATGTGAGTTTGTGCATGTGTTTGTGAGGATGTGTGTATGTATATGTATCGGTTTGAGTGTTTGTGTGAGTGTGTATGTATGTTTGAGAGTGTATATGTATTTTTGTGTCTTTGTGTATATGTCTTTGTGTGAGTGTGTGTATGTATGAGTGTGCGTGTATGAGTACATTTATATGAATATGTGTATATTTTTGTGTGTATGTGTGTTTTTGAGTGTGTATATGTGAGTGTCTGTGTGTGTATGTATGTTTAGTGTGTGTCTTGAGTGTGTATGTGAGTGTGTATGTATGGATGTGTGTGTCAGTTTTTATGTATGTTAGTGTGTAAGTGTGTATGTTTATTATGTGTGCTTGTGTGTATGTGACTATATCTGTGTATGTGGGTGAGTGTGCATATGTGTATATGTGCATGTTTATGTGTGTGTAACTATAGATATGTGTGTATGTTTGTTAATTGTGTGTATATATGGTGTGTGTGTGTGTGTGTGTGTGTGTGTGTGTGTGTGCCACTGTGCTTATTTGGGAGTCAGTTCTCTCTTCACCCTAGGTGTTTATTTTTCTTTTTGTAGCTACCTGCTTACCTTTGGGGTAGGTATATCAGTCACTGAACTCTTTTTACCTACTACTTTGTCTTAAAACTAAAAACACACAGAGGAATAATTGTCCCTCAAAAATGGTCAGCTCCTAGGATTGAACATGGGTCATTGGGTTTGCCCAGCAAGCATTTCTGATGAGTAACCTAGCTGGCCTTTTAGGGTACAACTATTCATACCTGTGTTTTTAGTTTTAAAGAAAGATAAAACTGTTCAGGTAAAATACTCACATGATTAACATAGCCTACTACAAAGGTAAATAGGTGTCTCAATACAAAAGCCACAATGACAATGTTTTGGATGGTTCATAAACCCTGATAAAAACTGAATTGTTTTGAGAAATTTTAGACATATAGGAATATCTCTGAAAAGTTGCCCCGTTGTGGGAGAAATATGTGTGTTTACTAGCCTGCTCTGGGCTCTGGCATGTCTATCCTCTTTCCAAAAAGAAATTCCTTCGCTCTGTTACTCAGGCTTTATTCCTGTGTTGCTCTGTGGGATCCTATGATGACCCTTTTGCAATGATCATCAAAATTGGCTTGGTTTGGAGACTTGATTTGTTTGTCTAGAAGATAAATGTATTCATATTTCCACTATTGCTGACCATGACAGGTTTGCAGGTTTTTCGTTTATTATTATTATTGTTGTTGTTGTTGTTGTTGTTGTTGCTGTTGTTATTGTTATTGTTTTGGTTTTTTGAGACAGGGTTTCTCTGTGTAGCCCTGGCTGTCCTGGAACTCACTCTGTAGATCAGGCTGGCCTCGAACTCAGAAATCTGCCTGCCTCTGCCTCCCAAGTGCTGAGATTAAAGGCGTGTGCCACCACTACCAGGCTTGACAATTTTTTTTATGTCCTCCACAGAGTATAAGGAATGGGAGAACATGGGATAGAGTAGGAAACATCTTGCTTATCTGGAAGCAGACGCCTAGAAGCTATTTTGATTGGGAGAACTGTTTTTAAAGCATCGATGAAGGGATGAAAATATTACTGAGAGACAGTGGTTGTGAATGACTACAAGGAAACAGTGTTTTCCAGGCACAATGGGAGACAAAGTTCCACAAAAGAGAATCAGTTTTCTTTAAGAATGTGGCCCCTGCGATCCTTTAGAAGGACCATCAGTCTCAATCAATCCGGACCCCCGAGATCTCTCAAACATTGGACCACACCAAACAGGCAGCATACACCAGCTGATATGAGGCCCCCAACACACATACAGTAGAGGACTGCTAGGTCTGTGTTCATTCAGAGATGATACACCTAACCCTCAAGAGACTGGAGGCCCCAGGGAGTTTAGAGGTCAGGTGGGATGGGGTATGGGGACATCCACATAGAGACAGGTGGATGGGGAGGAGGTATGGGATGAGGGAGGGAGAATAAAATATGGAGTGTAAAAAAATAAAAAAAAATAAATTAAAAAAAAAAAAAAGAATGTGGCCCCTGGTAATTCAATGACATTCCACTGGAAGGCCACCCATTCAAAAGTATACGGACCGCACAAATGGTACTTGATGGGGGAAAAGAATGAGGACGCAGCATTGAGTGGGTTATAGAAGTGTTGGTGGATCTGGAGGGGAGGAAATATGATCAAAGACATCATACAAAGAACTAGTAAGAAAGCCGGAAATGGGGGAGGGGTCATTGACTCCTCAACTGGACCCGCCCACAAGGCAACCAAAAGCAGCAGTAAATGCTAGCGGTCTCTGCCCTTATTTGGTGTCTTTGCTTCATTTTCCCTGAAGGCACAGAGATTAAATCTTCATCCTTCATCTTTCCTTTTGAGTCATCTTAGATTTCCAGAGGAACAGTCAAGGGTCATTACTCAGGGAGTAATAGAAGCCGGCATGGTGGAACAGAATCGATCTTGTGAGAGCTAGACGGTCTCAAGTGCTTCTAGACTTCTGCGGATCACCTCGAAGAGCAGAGAGCTTAGACAGTGATCCAGCTGAACATACCTTGACCATTCCTGCTTCATTATGCAACTGTGTTGACCTATGCCCCAAGTCTATTTAAAGCCAACCTATATCATGCATTCTTTCCAATAAGACCATATTGAGTCTCCTTTCTCTGCTTGTCATGATTCATTGATGAACTTGGTACTAGTGACCAAGCCGTGCCTACTGGGATTGCTTTTGTCCTAAAGTTCTTGTGTCTATCCCTTTGTTTGGAGGGGCAGAATGATATGACGTCCTTGAACATAGCTACCAAGACACCTAGTCATACCAAACAATGATTAAATTCCAAGTGGCTACCATGCTTGCAGGGAGAAAAAAAATCCGTGATAGAGACACACAGTTCAGAGGATGGCCCATTGTTTCCCTTAATCCTGCCTCTGAAATTCCAGAATGAGTAAGCCAATGAGTATTTTTTCTCTTTTGTTTCTTGTGCTAAGCCCTGGAAGAATACAAAAATAAACTTTATGGGATGGACCTTTGAAGAAAACATCCCAGTAGAAAGTTCAGTTGTACAACCTCAGAACCATCAGTTAGACCTTACAAGGGAAGGGCGAACTGTTATTGAGTGTTAGTCTAGAGTCTAAAATGTCAGCTTTCTTTCCTTAATTGCTAAGATTATGGAGGAGTCAGCTGAGACACAGCAGCAGCCTAAGTGTTCTGCATATTTGCACATCTTTCGTAAACGTGGGGGACTCCTGTAACATCATAAAGGAGGGATGATGAGCTCAGAGAGGCCTTTGTCAGTGAATGGGTGATGTCTTCAGTGGACTTACTGGTCTTACCTGACTACTACACTTTCGAGTTAAATGTTTTATTATTAAGGTTCCTTAATTTCTGTGTATCCCAGTTGCCTCTTTGGTAAAATAAAGACAACATCCAAGCAGGATTATTACCACCATAAAGAATAGAAGGGTGTGTGTGTTTGTGCATTATGAATCTTGAAATATATCACTGCGTGTCAGGTATCCCCCTGTGCTGGTGAGGTCCTAAAAACAATCACTGGGCAGTTTCTCTGAGGAAAGCTGCTAAAGGAATGAGATATTCTGAGAGATACAAACTGCTGTTCTTTGCTTTCTAGCATCCAGTACTGTGGATCCTGAATAGAAATCGCCACGCTATCATTTCGACTAAGTTGAAGTAACTCTTTCTTACATGAATGGAAAACACAGTACCTTCCCATCAATGGTATCCTCAGAATTACTACTACTATTTTCAGAAAGAGTAGAAATTGACCTTTCAAAAAATGAATCATGACTTTTTTTTTTTTAAATCTCACATTACTTTAGAATATTAGGTTCTACTTCCTGGTTTGTAGCTTTTAATGCTAGCTCCATCTTCCAAAGCTTCCATTAACATGTTTTATAAGGAAGCCAGTAAAATTCTCCATTTTCTACAAAGGACAGAAAGGAACTCAGGAGGGAGACAGTCCCTGACTGGCCACTCCCTCCCATGGTATGACTCAGATTTTCTGTTCCATATTGGTCTAAGGCATGGAGACACACTGGAGGGCATGACCTTGTTATTCGAATCTGCATAAGGCAGAGTCCTCTTGTTCTGGACTCACCAATCAGGGCCAAGTTCTGAAGCAGTCATCTTCTCACGGATTCCAGTCATGGAACCAGATATGTTTTTGTCTTGAATATAACTGATCAGAACTCCAGGCTCGGAGACTTTACATCCTTCAGCTGTTCCATTGCCGCTTAATATTCAAAATGTCTCCAGGTACTTGAGCCCCAGCTGGGTCACATAACATTAAAGTCCTAAAGCAGATCTCCGGATTAGAAATGGTGAGTGCTGTGCTTCAGCAATTCACCCGTTCCTCCTCCGAGTTAGTCTTACTCTTCAGCATCTATTTTAAGGCTGACAGCTGTGACAGACCTCAACAGGATCCATGAATCTCAAGGAAATTCAGACTGGCAGAGAGGAAGGGCATCTTTATCTCACTGCCACTCCATGTAGGAGCCCTACAGACACAAATCCAGAATTAATAAAACAAAGAGAGAAGCAGTGCAAAAACAATGATACCCTAGCCTACAGCTGAACCATACACCTCCTCCATAGCAGGAACTGAGAACTCTACTGAGTCACAGCTTTGCTCTACCTAAGTCTACTGACCTTGAGCCCAAAGTATGAGGACAAACGAGAACACAACTCAAGTTGTTTGCATTGGAATAACCAAACTGCAAGCTTGTGGGAAAGGCAAGGCAAGGGGCACTTCTTCCTCAGGTGCCAACCTGTTCTATACACTCAGTAAGATACAATGAGGAGAAGAGATGAATAAAGGCAGGTACTGGCAATTTAGTTTTGAATGAAAAATGCCAAACTGTGGAGGCACACTGTCTACAAAAACACAATTTAAGCCCTGGTAATTTCAGACTTTGACTTGACACAGAACATTCTGGGTAACTGGACAACATTTTTGTTGTTGTAGCCTATTTTATACAAATGGAAGTGACTGAGGTGGAGTTTGGGCAAGAGTAAAACCAAGAACACTTTCAGTTATCCAGAACATTATATATGTGTATATGTGTGTGTGTGTGTGTGTGTGTTTTTATAAATATATAAAATATAAATAATAATATATATATTATATATAAATGTGTGTGTATGTGTTTTGTCTGCATGTATGAAGTGTGTGCCGTGTGTGTTGTGTCTCTGGTGACTGCAGAGGTCAGAAGAGAGCATCAAATCCCCTAGAATTTGAGTTATAGATGACTAAATCACCATATGGGAACTAAACTTGACTACTTTGGAAAGCAACTAGTCCTCTTAATCATTGAGCTATCCCTCCAGATCCCAGAATGAGCCTTTACAAAGAATAATCTATCCTGTGACTATCTGCTTATCATCATTCTGGTTTTCTCAGGTCCTGAGTCCAAGTGTTCTGCTAAACTCATCAAATTCTCAGCATGTGTGAGACTCTGATTCACCCATTGGCTGGAGCTTTCAGATAGTTTAGTCAGACCACAGATAATCAAGTTGTAGTTCTGAGTTTCCCTTCAGAATGAAGTAAAGGCACAAGGTTCTCTCAGGACCTCTAGTCTAACTGTGAGGGTTTCCAGTTAGAAAGGAAATCTAGGTGTCTTTGGTGTTGAGCAAATCTACGTAAGGATATCTTGATCAAATATTCCAAATATTTACTTCTGACATTCTGGCTTTGTTTTTGTTTTTAGTCCAAAGAGGTATGAGATTCTTCATTCAAAAGCTCTCCTCTCCTCCTCTGTCCCTCCACCCCCTTTCCCCTTTTTTCCATTTATTTTTGTCATTATGGTGCTGGGATGTAACCCAGGCCTGAGGCATGCTGAACACATTCCTACTACTGAGCTACATTCACCTCCTAAACACCATTTCTTTATAAAGACGAATGTAATTATTTTGAAACAAAGTTTTCTACCTATTAAGAATACACTCATTACATAAAGTGAGATTCTCTAGTGGCTAAAAGGGACTGAGTAATAAATAAAGTGGTAACTTACCTGGTTACGTAGTGAGTCTCCCCTGTGTGCTAAAAGTTACTCATAATCTCCAGGCATAACAAGAACATTGTTAGTCTCTTTTACATATGTGGTTAATTGCAGTTCAGAGACAGGAAATGTGGGGTGTGGCAGGTGATTTGAACTCAGGATCTTTTTACACCTAAGTTGGTGATTTTCTTTATCATGTTTCCCTTCTACTTTATAAATTTTTTGAGATGTACATTAAAGACAGCAGGAATGGCCTGAGGTTTCCTTAGAGGTGAGTAGTTACGGGTGATCTTGATCCTCTTCTTGTTATAGCAGGGTACAATTTCATCCAGGATCAAAAAATCACCAAATCAAACTCCTTATCCTGTCAGGGCTTCAATTCCCCACTCCTTGTAGCTCTGGCCTGGCTCCCTGGGTTAGAGCTTAGCATTCTAGTTTCTTGGTTGCCTTCGCTTTCCAGCCTTTGCTGCTGTCCCTCGCCTATACAGGTCAGAGTCAAACTGAATAGCAGCTGCCTTCTGCCTTTACCTTTCCCACCTCCACTCTCAAGCATTTTCTCAATGACCTCTCCGCTCTCTTCCACATCTCGCCATCTTTCTCAGCCCAGTGGAGAGGTTCCTCTTGCTTTCATCGCTCTCAATAGCTTCCTGGGAAGTTACACAGCACTCTCTCCATATATTTCTTACAAAGGCATCCCTTTCACCTTGTATGTAAAGTCCTTATTCATGTGTGAGTTTCACTGACTCTGGAGACCTGTGGGTGGATTCACAGTTTCATTTTCCAGTACCTACTTTCCAAGGGGAAGTGGATACAGAAGGGAGGACACTGGACTTACAAAGTTTTAGGAATGCAGTCAATTTTTAATTTCAGATACAGAACACACAAGTATAATATTTTGATATTTTACAACGCCACATGGGACATTATTATATTGAAAGCCTTCATTCCTTATCTGCAATTGAAATCTTACCAGTCCTATATTTTTATCTGGCAACACACCTATCACATTTTGAGGAATGCCTTTCAAATAGGTACTTCTGATCTGGGATGGTGGCATCATACCAATGACCGAAGTGATCCGAGATCACCGTTAATTATAGATGGTATGATTAGAGCAGTAATTCACCCCAAATTCTAGTTTTAAAACTGTTTCTTTTATTTTAAGATTTCCAAAGACTTTCTCCAAATCTCAATTCTAGCTGCTATTCAATTACAAGCCTCATAACCACTAGAACTATTAAAAAACAGAAGTATACCAGAAGATCTCTAGAAGCAGAAGGAAAGAGTGTATACATATTGTACCTCTGTGTGTTCCTGTGCTCACCCTGAGGCTAGCATTGCCAGCTCTGTCCAACCTTAGCCTACTGACTCTCTGCCTATTTGTATATGTTGTTTTGAGTTGTAACGTCTTAAGAGTCAGTGACCCATTTGGTCACTGCTAAATTTTGCCTACTAAGTGTGACATGAATATTTAAAAGCCCTGAGGTGTGTTGATGAGCAGGGAGGGCAGACTTGGCAAAGGGACCTTGGTCATTATCTAAATTCTCCACTTCCAGCAGTGCTTCTCTCCCATGACCCCTGCCACTTTCCCGGGATGCTGGGGGGGGGGGGGGTTTTTTTTTCAACCACTTCCTTGCATCATCTACTCATTATGTGCCAGGAGCCTGCCTGGTATGGAATGGGCTTAAACTGGGATACAGTCTCAAATGTTGCTTTAAGGACTGATGTTCTCTGGCCTAGCTCTCTAAGTATACTGAATGTTTACTGATAACTTCTGAAAGATTCTAAACACTTACTTGCTTATTCTATAGTTAAAAAGACTTCTTTTTTTTTTTTTTTAACGCTGTGCTTCATTAAGCATTATCACTCTCTGTGCCTTGTTTAACTCTTTATGCTTAAATAAGAGCTAGGGAAATTTAACTCTTACTGTTCTGTGCTTCACTACTCACTAAAAATTTAACTCTTTATTACTTGTGCTTTAATAAGTGCTAATATCTGGCAATTAACACATACTGTTTAGCAGCAGGGAAATAAGTGAAAGGATTTATTGTTAGGCCTCCTTTTCTGGCCAGGCAGCCAGAAGCCCTTCCCAGGCCTTGCTAGTTAACCCTTAGTGAACCAGAGAGGAAGGAAAGGAAAAGAATTAAGATGGTGTATACAGGCAATTATGCACAGATGCATATACATTCAATCATTCATACACCCACACTCTGGCTGGGCCCAATCATCTGTAACAATCAACTCCACAAGAATTCATGCATGCCTACAGATATACACATATACCCTACACACAAACATATAGACAAACAGACATACACATTTGGATGGATGGATGGGTCAAAGGTCCCCAAGTCAAACCATTCAACCAACAACCAACAGCGTTATTTCTTTTGTCTGGTCTTTTTATATCTTCTTAGACAAAAAGTTCTTTAGAAAATTACCTCAGAGATAGAATGTTACATGAAATGGGAGTTACAGAAGGATGCTGATATTAAGTTTAAAGCAGTGCTTCATCATAATATAGTCATTAAAAGTTCAAAGCAACAGTTTTTACATGGCCTTTCCTTATCATAGTGCACGCTTGTGACTTTATCCTTGGACATAAATGTTTTCCCTGGAACAAAAAGTTGTCCCAAATCTATTTCTCTTATTACTGTGATTATGAAACCGCATTGTTTTTCTTATTACGCAGTCTTTATTTACTATTCTGAGGAGTGAGCACATTCTGTTCTTGATTCTAGCTTTATTACATCTTTCTAGCAACTAAGACCATCTCTAAAAATTTTCTTCCTCAAATTATTTGAGTCAAATCGAGAATTCTACAGAATTATCATCTGTTGGTCTATATAGCATCACCACAAGATAGTACATCTTCAAGGTCTGCAGAGATCTTCTTAAAAGGCTGGGCTAATATGTAGTGATAGTGATATATTTAATAATAACAGGAAAAGTATGTTAATAGCAGGAAGCTTTCCTAAAATGGATTTCTCCTGAGCCTTGCCTACCGGAGCTGTTGTAGATTTTAACCCATGGCAGACCCATCACGGGGAGATCACCTGCTAGTTTTTTCGCGTCCTCTATGATGGCTCCTGATAATTATGTAGCTAAGCAACCTCATGAACCACTTTGAAGGAATGATTAAAGGCTGATAGGGATTCAATAGTCCTCCTTCTGCCAAGACTAGCCAGCTAGTCTGGCAAGCTTAAATGTCATTCATGTCTTCTGTAAAGATCCTACTGACTTCTGGAGGTTAGTCACTTCCTCCTGGGAGCCAGCACCCTTCCTAGACCCCCTCGTACAATCCAGTGTGGTTCAGCTGTTTATAATTGCACACATGCACAAAATGCCTCTTTTTGTATTTATACTACTAATGCCATTGAAATGTCTAAGAGGCAATAAGTATAAATTTGTAAAATGAATGTTTCTGTTAGTTTTATTTAACAGGAGGATTCCTGGATATGTATCAGCTAGTGCCACAAAGATTTAAGGGTTAGAGAATAAAACAGTGGAAGTAGTCAATAAGAATATTTTGGATAACAAGTAGCTTTCGATTCTGATAACACTGTATGTGATGAATCCAGAATAGTTCATCCTAGCATTGGGATGCTGAAGCAGGAGGGAGGCTAGAGTGGAGGCCAGCTTGGGCCACATAGTGAGTTCCAGGCCTGCATGAGACACACAGGCAGACCCTATCCCTGATTCAAAAAACGCTATATCTAGCATTTAACCCTGCTACCTCTTCTGAGACTAGAATGATCACTTTCAAGAATGTGGACAGCACACAACATTACCAGCCTTAAGTTGTCCAACTATTCTTTATTTTGATGATTTGAAGTCCTAAGAGTAAGTCATATTGACTGTAAGTCCTTGCCTTCATAATATCTAAATCAGAGTGATGCACTCCTCCATGCTTATAAACTTGCTCTTCTCCCAGATTCTTTGGGAAGCCCTCCTCAGCATCCCCTACCATGCTCCAGCAGGAGCTCTGTAATGAGCCCAAGACCTGGAAGATGAACAAGGAGTAAGATGACAGGGACATCTTCTGTTGGCACCTCTACCTATTAAGATTCCCTTGAGTATATCCCTTGACTTTGTTTTCAACCATCTGTTCATAACTGTGGATACTGGTCTTCCATCAATCACTGCATGGTGCTACAAAACTGAATCACATGGGACCCTCCCAATGCTGACATGTAAGCAACTCTGCAGCCAACATTATTAACAGCTGGTTATAAATCTTAAATATTGGTATCAGTAAGGTAACCTGTTGTCATCCTTTTGAGACTTGGGAATGTCTTTTTAACGGTCTCTAAGCTGGTATTCTGGATTCCATCTTTATATTTGTATGTTCTCTGTACAGCTTATTGCTTTAGAATTCACAGGCACTGATGGTTAAGGAAGTTAGGAAGGGCCTCCATTTCTGTTGGAACCTTTTACTTGCAACAGCTAGAGTGCCACTAATGCAATTAATTTCTGTTTGTTCTTTTAGAACATATCCAGACAGTGGCTTTAAAGAGCTGTTTCTAAGAAACATAAAATGAATCACATGTACTCAATAAGTAATTAGTACCCAATTAAAGAGGGAGAGATAAATCTACTGCTTTTTCTGAGGGAGGCTGGTACATTTGTTTTGCCTTGAACCACCAGGCAATTTAGAGATTCAGCCAAAGAAAACGTTTCGCTTATGATGCTGCAAATGGTGTTTTTGGGTTGGTCAGTGTCCTCCTCCAAGAGACATGTTGGAGATTGGAGTCCTAACCTTTAAACCTCAGTGTGTGATAATGGCATGAGGGTCTTTCTACATAAAGTAAAATGAGGTCATTGGGGTGATCCATGTCTCACATGATTGATGCCTTTATAA
>JADRCD010223198.1:0-23176 GCA_019843815.1 Montemys delectorum
CTTGGTTTTGTTCTGGGCTAGAATGAGATAACAGTAGTTACCTTGTTCAGCTCACAAACTCCAACCTGTGCTATACATGTATTCGGCTGTTTTGTCAATGGGGAAGTTAACCAATGTATGGGAGGCATGATCTTTTAAAATGTGGATTGTACAAAATGTGGACGCTTATCTGGCCCATGCTTGTGTTGGGGAGAAGGCAAGAATGTTCTAAACCTTCCTACATAGATGATAAAATGGACCCAAGCAGCTGCCTGCTCCCTCTGAAGAGGCTGCTACGTGGGGCCATTGGTCTAGAGCTAACACCTAGTGTCTATGGGGGCTTTATCTACTAGGATGTACTTCTTGAACTGGGAATAGTCTAGCAACTGTTGAATCTGAGTTTGCTTCAGCTTTCTTCCCCAACTGCCTTTAGCATGGCAAGTGATTGTGGGCTCCAATCGTCTTTTCTCCATCCTTCCATCTTTCCTAACTGGAAACATATAACTGTATGCTCAGCAAACTGCAATGGAAATCAGTAGACTTTAAAGCTGATGGCCTAGGTTCAAATATAGCCTCCCCGCCCCCCGCCCCTCACCAACCATAGTCCACGATCCCAGGGTTAACTTCTCTATGCATCCATTTCCCCAATTTCAAATGGGAATAATGATAGCATTTGCCTCAAAAGGCCTTTGTGAGAAGTAATCAACTCCATAAATGGAAAGTGTTTGTCAAGAGCGTTATAAATATGCTCAGTGATGGTCTTCACAGTCAATGACCAAGCTATAGTATCAGTTTTGGATGCACTTTGCTTTGCTGGGCCAGTGGTGGCCAGCTCCTGCCTGTGCTGTTGGCTTTATCTCTAGTGAGGAATGGAAAATTGCCCACCCTATTCTCTCAGAACCTTTCCAAGGGAGAAAAGCAGAGCACTGAGAACCAAAGCCGCCATAGACCATCAGGGCTACTAGTCACCTCTGTCATTAGGATGAAATACTGAGGTGATTAACTTGTGAAGAGAAAAGTGGCCCACAATTTGAGGGCTTCTGGTTTAAGAACTATGGCTTCGGACCTCTGATGGGCATGCCGGTGGTAATGATGGAAGCCTTGGTCAGGGTGAACTACATACCTCATGGTCGAGGAGTAAAGGATGAGAGAAATCAGGGCCACACAGTCCTCTTCAATGTACATCAGTGACCTAAGGTCCTCCCTATAAGCTTTTCCTTCTAACTTGTTCTTGGCATCTCTTTATAGTACAACCCCAGAACAAGCCCCCACCACATGCTGGATACATATTGAGCTTTGGGGCACAGGGGACAGTCAACATCCAGACTAGAACAAAGGCAGAATGAACGGAGAAAGTGCCAATTTCCTGTCTACTTGCCCAGGAGTCTTCACGCCCCAGGCCCTGGTATCTGTGAGTACCTCATCTGACCAGGGTATAGGAAGGGACTGGAAGAACAAATACCAGGAGAGCCTTGTCTTGATCATAAGCATATGGTGTACACCCTGCATTTAGTCACTGGTTTAGCAGCATAGGGTCCTGCAGAGTGCTGATGGCTTCTACCTCCTTCCTATGCCTCTTCCTTCTCTCTCCACTGTTCACTGCAGGAAACCATGAGCCAGGTGGACTGGATGACATTTGGGTCCCTGCTGAATAGTCAAGAGGCTTCTGCATTTTGGAAAACATGACTGCTTCTCCAAGAGGCTGTCCTAGGGATCCCTGAAGTCTTTGCTCCCCTGGAAGCCCCTTACAGGTCCTCCCCATCTGAAACCATCAATTCTGGAGCACTCGTGCCAGACCTCCTGAGGATACAAAAGCAACTCCACTTTCTACATATGAGCTGCTCAGTCGAGCACAGACTACAAAGCAAATACAAAGGAATACTTGTACAGCCTGGGTATTGGGATGAGAGTGGCCCTTCAGGCCCAGGGTTCCCTAATCAGGGGTCTTGAGTTCACACTGGAGCCAAGTTCCAATGGCTCCGAGTGTGCTTCTCACTCTTTTACAGATGGTTCTGGTAGGTGTCATCACAGAGCCTCCTGTGACTTCCTAGCCTGTGTATTCCTTGGGGCTGATGGACAGCATGGGACGTGCCTTCTTGTATATGATCACATTTGACCTAATCCAACAGCTTTGTAAGGGCAGGCATTACACCCATTTTACACTTACTGGTGCCTTGAGGGGTGAGCTAATCTTGCCTTCTTGTGTGAGGGAAGATACCAAGCCCATCCAGGTGTCTAGGAAAGGCATATGTGCATAGTGCTGGGCTGCAGAGCCAGATCTTGGAGACACCAAGCAGGTGTCGAATATCCCTGGCTCCAATCCTAGCTCTGCCAGGTGTATGTCATGCAGACTTAGAAAAGCCTTTTTTTCTAGAGGACTCTATGTCCCTAGCTGGCAAGAGAAGACATTAGAGGAAATTCCATATCACAAATCTATAGGTTGAGAACCTGTCTCCAGTACTTCAGTCTTAGGCCTCCAGCCTTGTCCTCTAACCCAACTCTGCCTCCCCTGCTTTGGGTCCCTCCTGCCACCTGAGCTTTCTTTTTCCCAGTAAACTCAATGTGTGCTCAATAGTTATCTGGGGAGCTTGTTAAAACATTCAGTCCTAGGCTCTTCCCGAGAACCCAGAAGAGAGGGCCCAGTAATCTACCTTCTGTCTCACATACACCAAAGGAATCCTGATGACCGAAGTCCAGCAGTCCTCAGATTCTGGTGAGCATCTTTCTCTTGTGCCTTGTCAAAGGGCAGAGCCTACCCTCAGAATTTCTGCTTCAGTGGTCAGGGGTGAGTCTACCAATCTTAACCAAGTTTTCACATAAAGTGGGGTCACTTTTAGAGAGTCACTGTCTCAGCTCATTCCCTGCAAACCCAAGTGGTAAGCCAGCGATGGAATCCTGATTCACAGGCAGCTGTGCATGAAGTTTTAAACAGAAGCCTTCTAAACTACTGTGAAAGGGCTGGGAGATGGCTCAGTTGGTCAAGTATGTGTCGTGCAAACACGAAAACCTGAGTTCAGATCTGCAACACTAACAGAATGTGGGCATGGGAGCATGTGCCTATAACCACAAATGCAGGGGCAGATTTCACTTCTGAGACCTTTTCAACTCTGCTATAGCCTTAACTTGCATTCATTCTACAACCCATATAGACATAGACATGTCTGCTATGTGCTTTGTGAGGCATTTTATGGAAGTGAGTGTTCTTCATTAATGTTAGAATGAAGAACTTACATTATCTTGATCAGGGTACCAAGATAGGTGGATTTAATGATAACTGCCCTCATGAACGCCTCTAAACATTGAGAATTTACTGTTCTTTAATAATTTCTGACATTGTAGAAAGACACACACACACACCAAGATGAGGAGCAATAGGAGGTACTAAATGTTGAATGCTGGCCTCCATATGCACACACATGGATGAGCACATGTGCACACATACATGTGGATACACATATATACAGCACACACAAACATACACACACCAAATAAAAATACTGAGATAATTACAAATATGACTTGTTTACCTATGGCCCTATCTACAAGACCCAGCTTCTACTGTGCTATCAATAGTTCTCATTGTTACTCAGGACTTGAAGGTTCACAGGTCAAAGGTCAATGGGAATAAGTAGTCGAGCAAGATTGTACGCATCACAAGTACAGCAAGAACCTCCTAGAACACAGTCTGGGATGTCTCCATAGTCTGCCAGACCTCTCTCTGCCTCAGTTAGGGATATTCTATCTTGAGAATTGTAATTGGATTCAGAAAGGAGTCCTCAGGGTGGGGTGATGTTTCTGGTTGGAGGAACCTTCCATTGGTTCACCACAAATCAGTAATGGCCTTTGACCCATATGATAAGACAACATGGATTGATAATTCACTTTGTAAGCCACTGTGAATGGGTCCCTAGTCCAAGGGAATGCCGAGAAGACAGATAAGCATCCCCAGCATACTTGCTTGGATGCAAAAGCCGATAGTAGCCAGATCAAGGGAAACCCCTGGCTTTGAGATGCTCCAGCCTGACGGGTGGTCTGTTTGCCTATAAAGGACTTGGCAAAGGAGTTCTTGGCACCTGGAAACACTTGCCCAGTTGAGGTGGAGAAGTTTAGATCATAATCTAGTAGCATGCATCTTCTGAGGGAGTTTCTCATTCCCTGATTTGGGAGAATTCACGTTATTAAGAGGAACCTCATTGATTTGTAAAGTATAAAACCCAGAGTAATGGAGGGAGAAAATACATCCTCTTTACACATTCTTTCTCTCATTCTCTCTCTCTCTCTCTCTCTCTCTCTCTCTCTCTCTCTCTCTCTCTCTCTCTCTCACACACACACACACACACACACACACACACACACACACACTGCTTACAGTTTTCACATCTGGCTGTACCCTCCATCATCCAAAGTGTCTATCTCTCTAGCTATGTTCTGTTGTCTGCAAGGAGTGAGCAGGAAAGTAAAAGGACACGCCTCTTCAGCAGTGAGCCTCTGAGCCAGTGGGAACCCCTTACACAGTGACTTCTGAGTGTTCGTGAGCTTTCTGGTTTTAAACAAAGACACCAATTGGTTCTAGATGGGTTGTGCCCATGCCTTAGAAGGCAGCTTGATAGAATCGTTGCCATTGAAATTGTAATTGAAAAATCATAGACTTCAACCCAGTATCTTCCTCTTGGCCATAGAACCTTCTCTAAGAGCCTCTGGGTACAAAAAACTCACTCTTGCAGCCAGCCATGGCAGTAAATGTTTGTAATCTCAGCACACAGGAGGCTGAGGCAGGACATCGGGAACCCAGTCATGTAATGAGTTTGAGGTTAGCCTGGGTGCAACAACAAACAAACACAGCAGCAAACAGAAGACAATTGGAATACAGTGTCTATGTGACCCGCAATGTGACCTTGGGTGAGTCACTTAAATCTCTCTGCACTCTGGCTTTCTCACCTCTCACCTCTTTGCTGTGCTATGAGAACTTTCAATGGTAAAGCATAAGCAGCGCCTTAGTACAGGGCTGGAGGGATGGCTCAGCAGTTAAGAGCACTCGCTGGTTTTTCAGAGGTCCTGAGCTCAATTCCCAGCACCCACAGAGTGGCTCACAACTCCCTGTAATGGGATCCAATGCCTTCTTCAATCATGCAGATATATATGCAAATAGAGAACTCATATGCATAAATAAATAAATGTTTAAAAAAAAAAAAAAAAGAAGAAGAAGTGCTCAATACAAGGAGCAGTAAAGGTATGGAGGGTAAGTTATCAAGTGCCAGAGATGACACGGAAGGCCATACTTTTGTCATTACCCTAGGGGAACGACCTGGCTGATAATTTAAAGATCTCATTAGGCCTCCAGTAACCAAAGTGGACTGCGTTCTAGGAACTGCTTTTACTTCTACTCCGGGAAGAACAAACATTGCCTGGGGTCCAAGCAAGGCAACAATGTTGATACTGTACCGGTAATCATCATAGTATCCTGCTAGCAGAAAAGCCGAGAAAATTGCAATACGATACAATAACCCTGAAGTGACTGAGAGGAATAAAATACAAATGCAATTTTAAGCAGGAGCAGAAAGATTCAGTGGTAGGGTGCTTCTCTGAAGATCAGGTCCCAGTTCCCTGAAAAGAACAGCCACAACAACAACAACAAAAGCCCAATTACACATTCTAGTCCTGCTCTCAGTCTGTCAGCCTAGGGGAGGGATTATTCTGCCCACATAGGAAGGAGGCAGATTCTGAGCTAGACAGACAGACAGACAGGAGCCCTGTGCTGGATCTTATAGGACTGTGGAATATTTCTGAGTTCAGTGAGAGCCTTCACAGGTTTTGGAGGGTGTTGTGTCTGATCTCCATTTTGAGATGACTATTATCAGGGTAGGAGGCGAGGGGGCGGGGAGGACAGCTGAAATGGAACCACAGAACGGGGGGGGGGGGGGGGGGGGGGGGGGAAAAGGGAGGGACGACACTGCAGGGAGATGCTGTGGACATGCGTGCAGGAGATGATGGAGAGAGCCCTGGTTGGATTTGGGCAGAAGGTGAGAAGCAGCCCTTCTGGTGGGTTGGATGAACACTGTTGGCAAGAAGAGTCTCGGAGGCTTCTGGGTGCCAAGTTGGGAGGTGGCGGCAGCCTTAGAGTAGAGTCAGACGTTTCCGGGAGTTCTGTAGGATGCATCCTTGTAAGCACTGAGCCCGCCCGCACGTCCTCAGGGAAGAGGGCCCCATCCCCGGCTTCTCTGGAGCATGCAGGTCACTGGCCTGCTCCCGGCATGGAATCAATGCCTTCCATGAGGTTCTCAAGCCCAGCCTCCTTTCACCCTGTCTGTGAGGATTCCTTCCATCGGCTTTGAGAAGCCCTGTGTTCCCTCTGTCGCCAGGGAGTAATTAATAACCCCTCTCAGAATGCTGGGCCTGGAACCAAAACCAAACAAAAGCCCCGATGTCCTCCTACCTTCTAATGTTACGGCCTTTGGGTAACTTTTTTCTTGTGCCAGTCTAAAGGGATCTTTCCACTGCTGATGCTTGAAAGTGATTTTTTTTTTGATATTGTACTTAGACCTCAAATAACCTTTGCCTTGTGATGGCTTCTGTCTAGATGGAACTTAGTAAAATTAACAGTAATGTCAACACCAATCCCAAGGGTTCGGAGTCCCATTCCACCCAAAGGCCCTACAGATTCACGTGACCGGATCTTAAGAGCATCTCAGAGGGGCAGGAAAATGAGTGTCGTCTGAAGGCAGAAGCTGTGGTAGACAAGAAACATGTATGTTTATGCTTTTAAAATCCAACAGCAGAGTAAATTAGAATCGTCGTGCCATGTAGGACACAGGAGCGGGACCGAGGATGTGAATTCAGATGCTGTGGTTAGTGTGGGTAGTTTCTTGAGAAGAGCCGAGGCAGAGCAAGGCCCGCCAGGCAGACCCAGTAGCAGGTCCATTCCAAGCTGTTCACACTCTGCAGCATTCTCAGATGCCACTTGCAAAAGGAGTCTGTGGTTCAAAATGATGCTCGATCGGACAGGGCTAGGTCCTTCTATGCCGCGCTCCACCTCCAAAATGGACATCCTTTTCCCTCCTGTATCTGCCTGCCCCAAAGATGCACTTGGAGCCTGTGATCTTTCCGAGCCTGCTCTAGCCTACCTGCCTCGAGTTCCAGACATGCCCTGTATCCACTATCCTACACTCAGCAATATTCTTTGGGGTGAGCTTCAGACCCCATTTCATGCTTTCTTCTCTGAGCCTACACCCTTCCTTACCTTATGCTACTGGGTTTCTGCAGTCCAGAGCCAGGCCATGGAAGCAAGTGCATGGTGTTATGGTCCCCAGGTTGCTCTCATACAGGAGTCTTGGCTCCTCTGTTGTTTGGTAGGGTCAGAGGCCTTGTCTTAGAGCTCCTCATTCTCCATGGCTATGTATGTGTCTGGCTCAGGACATATTACACATCTGACTTCTAAAAATGGATGAAAAGAACTTAGCACCCACCCGGCAAATGGCCCCTATGCTTGTCCTCGGAGGAGCCATGTTCTATTGTAAAGGTGGAACAGCCCTCAGAATGTCTGTGCACCTCCATTCCTGACACTCTGGTACTAGCCAAATCTGCCCTCTGAAGGTGACACCACTTGTCCCATCGAAGGACAAAAGTGAGATTGTCCCCACTAGAAGCGGGGGGGGGGGGGTCGATGGGCATCAAAACACTGAACAGAGTATTCAGCTCTTGCCGTTTCTCTTTGCCTCCTATCTCCAGCCTAGTTCCCTGAAGACAGCTTGAGGGCTAGCTTCACATGGTCACCTCACTGAGGGACCTGTGAACGCTCTGCCACAGGCAACCCTTTGAGACAAGGCTTCTCTGTGAACGTGCTTCCAATTTGTCCTCTGCATGTTTTGAGGAGCAAATAACTCAGTGACACCTCAGGATGTGGTGGCCACAGTGTGGACTTGAGAAGCAGTATGTGTGTGCACATATGTGTGTGAGTGTGAGTGTGTGTGTGTGTGTGTGTGTGTGTGTGTGTGTGCGCGTGCACTCATCCTCGTGTGTCCCTATGGGATAGAAGCAGTCTGTTGAGCTAGCCCCACCCTGCAGAGAGAATTCCCTTTATGAAAAAGCCTCTGGAGGAAGTCACTCCCCTCAGCCGTCCCTGGAAAAGGTGACCATGATCAACCCCTTATTCCTATGCTGATGGCCTTCCCCATTGGTCTACGAATTCCTTCCAGTCCAGTGGCTCCTTCCACTAAACTGAGTTTAATTATTTTATTCTTTATAAATGGAACACAGCCCCCATCCCATATTCTTACCCTCAACCCCAAATTAACTAAGTTGTCCTCATTAAGTATCTGCGGACATGGCTGTGTGTGGGAAGACATTTAGGTCTCATTCTCAGGCCCTGCTTGTTTTCAGTCTCTCTGCTCATCTCTTAAAATAACAGAGAGCTGACAAGGCCGGGTAAGCGAGGCCTGTTTTTCCTGGGAATCCTGATATAGAGGTTTCAGTCCAGTAAAATATTTCAGTGTACATATGAGAGAAAGTAGTGGACAATCTGTTTCTTCAGAGACCACAGTTGACTAGCTGTGGCTATCCCACCCCTGCTGCATGCTGTTCTCGGCTTCATGGTCAGGGCAGGCGGGAGACCAAGAGACTTTCACAATGGGAGTAGGTATTATGTGAAGAGAGTACAGTTTTGAAATCCAGACCCCATATGGTTCCTAAGTGACTGTCAGGAGTTCTGAAACACCCTTAAAATTTGCTCTGGCCACCAGCATCTCCTCACGACACCATGTGTTGGTCAAGGCAGCAATCAACTAAACTCAGAAAACCCTACACAACTCAGTAGCTACTAGAGAGTGTTGGGTGACAAGCCAGACGGACTGACAATACAGACAAGGCCTTTCTGAGGTTTTCAGAGTGGAGAGGTGGGGAGGGAGAGTGGGAAGGGTTTTGGGGAGCCTGATGGCTATCCTCAGGTCTGTTCTTCCATCTTGTGAATTGGAGTATCTGCTCGCTCACTGGAGATAACAGTATCTGTCTCTGGGAGGAGCTGCCACAAATGAATACCACTTGTCCCCAGCAATGTTCCGGTGATATTTAGCAAGCTGCTTTACCTCTGTGCCTGGGTTTCCCCCTTGTATTTTATTCAGAGTTGTTGTAACAGACTGTCGTGAACTGGGTGTCTTAAGAGATGAAATGACTGAGTGAGGGCTTGTGTTCTGCATGCAGCAAACATTCAGCATTTGCTGCTCTTCCCATGATCCTCACTGGGCCGTCATTCATTCATAATTATCATCATTATTGCTAACTTTCATTGAGATTTCCCAAACTTAACATCTAAAATAAGCTTTCTCCCCCGATGGAATGTCTCAGACAATGACACCTCTGCTAAAGTGTTCAGCCAGTAATTCATATTTTCGCTCCATTGCACGGATAAGTTTTGGCTTTCTCTATCCTACCATCAGTCTGACCACAGCCTCCGGGGTCTGCTCCACTGTTCCCTGAGTCGAATGCCTGATACGCGTTCTGATAGGTGTGGGTGGCGTCTCTGGGATTAGAGATAGCATGTATTTGAGCAGCTAGCAAGGTAGTGTTTCTGGTTACATCTCTACTCCAATCACAGCCCCTTTCACAGTCACATAGATCATGGTAGCAGCCATTAGCCATCCTGGCCTCTCACCTTCACTACTTGCTTGCTCATTCTCACACATAGGTCAGCTCTTCCTAGTGAAATCTACAGGCCATTGCTAGCGCAGCCTCTACCGTGCCTCCAGGAGTTGCTAAGAAGCTACTGAATGTTTCACAAGTATTCAAAGTCAATATGGATGGATGGTTGGAAGTGTGGGATGATGATGTGCCTATGTCATGATTCGGAGCGACCACTGACCCTACCAGGAGGGCTGGAGAACTCACTGAGGGTGAGGTAGCTCAGTGGTCGTCATTTAGCATTCACACCAGGATAAGATCCCAAACTGGTTCTTGAATAGACAGAAAAATAGAAGGATAAACAATGCAGCCAGGTTCTCATCAATGGTCCAGACAGCAAGCTCTGTGAAGACTGGGGTCAAGGGGTGTATGGTGGCATACACCTCTAATTCCAGCACTCAGGAAGCAGAGTCAGGAGGATCTCCTGCAAACTTGAGGTCAGCTTGTTCTCCACGACAAGTTCTAGACTAGCCAGGGCTATGTCGTGAGACCCTGTGTCAAAACAAAACTAAAATGAAATCAATTAAAGACAAGGAGTAAAGCAGATTAGAGCTCACAAATGTCTTGTGTCTCTTCTGGGACACAAGGTCAGCACACCAAGACACCTTGCCATGCCATGGGCATGTCCAAGAAGAGATGAGTCTTAATAAGTATTGTATACGCCTATGGTGGAAATAAAGAACGTATCAAATTCGGTCATCTCCCCTAAACCCTCCGTTTGTTTCTTGTGCCACTCAGAGTAGAGGCTGAAGTTCTTCTGCCACTCCCCCACCCAAGGCCACCACAAGCAGCCACCACCATCACTCTGCTGTGGTCCCCTGGGCCATAGCCAGTCCTGGAGTGCAGCAGCCCACCCTTGACGCTGCACTCGCTCTTTATCAACCTGAAACATCCTTCTCTTGGCTATCTCTGTGGGCTTCTGCCCCTGGAATTCAGTTCTGCTTCAAAGATGGCCTTTGTGGTTTATAGGCAGTCATTGGTCACTAAGAGAAAAGGCCTCCCAGGGCCTTATCACTCTCTGAGTCTCTTGTGGATGGAGAGTCATTTTCTTCAGTGGTGTAGACACTGGTAAGGCGCTTGTGTTCCTTCGGGTAAACCCTCACCCAAGCTTCCGAGAGCAACTCTAAAAATCTCACTGAGTCACAGAACACAAGTATGAAAGCAGAGAGGGGATTATTTGGAATGAAGTAGGAAATCACAAGGAGTGGGAGGGAAATAAGAAAATATGAGACTCGTGGAACCAAAGTACATTATATATAATATATTACATTATATGTATATATAATTAATAATTATATATAATGTAATTAGTGTAGGCTAATAAAAAAACAAATAATAGAAAATGCCCCCCTCGGAACAAAATACCCACAGAAGGAGTTGCAGAGCCTAACTATGGAGCAGAGGCTGAAGGAAGGACAAGCCAGCCTGATATAGCTATCTCCTGAGAGGCTCTGACAATACCTGACACAGATGTAGAGGCTCACAGCCATCCACTGAACTGAGTACAGGGTCCCCAATGAAGGAGTTAGAGAAAGGACCAACGGAGCTGAAGGGTTTGCAGCCCCTTAGGACAAATAACAATATGAACTAACTAGTACCCCTCAGAGCTCCCAGGGACTCAACCACCAACCAAGGATTATACATGGTGGGACTGATTGTTCTGGCAACATGTGTATAGTAGAGGATTGCAAAGTCAGTCATCAATGGGAAGAGAGGCCCTTGGCCCTGTGAAGGTTCTGTCCCCCAGTGTAAGGGAATGCCAGGGCCAATAAGTGGGAGAAGGTGCGGTGGCAAGCATGGGGCAGGGGGAGGCAACAGGAATTTGTTCTTATTGTTTTTGTTTGTTTGTTTGTTTGTTTGTTTGTTTTTTGGAGGGGAAACTGGGAAAGGAGAAATCATATGACATGTAAATAAAGAAAATATCTAATAAAAAAAAAAGAAGAAGAAAATGCCCCCCTCAAAGCAGCCCTTCTTGATCACTAGAGGGTCAGCGCTATTGAGGTGCCCATGACTCTCTTCCAAACACCCATCATAACTGACATTTGATATTTACTTGCTTGCTGAGCTATCTGCTTTATCTGCATCTCTAAGACTCTACCAAGGGAAGGAGTTTGTGTTGATAGCTTTGGAGCCCCTGGCACGTATTGGAATCGCAGTAAATATTTCATAGCTACAGAAATTATTAAGGGCCAGGCTCTGGCTTTGCACGAATTACCTCATATTTCCCAATACTCCGATGATGTCGGTGCCATGAGGTCCCCATCTGTCAAAAGCTCAGAGAGCAAATAAATCTCCTCTGATGACCAACTAGTAAGGGTTAGCGGCAGCTTCTGTACCAACTAGTATTCTTCCAGAACCTGCTCTATCCCATTGACTGCCAGGAGGTAGGAACAAAGGCATGATGCGTGTGAGAGAGTTGAAGATGAGGACGTACCCACAGGAAGGTCCCGGGTCGAGGGCAGATGTGTCCAGGGCTCTAAGCAAACTTGCCTTGCTCATTTCTGTCTCCTTCCTGCTTAGATTTTAAAATGTTGAGAATAATGATCAGCATTGCCTTCCTGGGCAATGCAATGGAAGGGAGTGAAAGTCATTGGGGAGGCAGCACTTTGTACTCAGTCACCAACAGACCGCGGTGGTACAGGCTGCTCCAAATGTGGCAGTCAGCTGCATGTATGTATCTTTTATTCCCAGAACAGACCCGTCCATCTTTGTGCCTACGGTGGCATATTGGTTGAAATCAAATATTTCAATGTCAGGTGACACAAAGAGCTCTGGATTACACTGTCATGATTTCCCCTCCATTCTATCCCTAAAACACCCGTGGCAGCAAATAATAATAGTAATTCTCATTTCCTTACTCTTAGCTGGCATGTTCCCAGCATTCTTTACTTATAACTAGTTTCCCCAAGTCCCTCCTGGGAAAAATTAACCCCAACTACTACTATGCACAGAGATGTTCAATAACTTTGCCCAAGCCACACAGCTACAATCAGATCGAGCTAGAGGGAGAAATCAGGCTTTCTTCTGAGGACAAATCATAACCGGCTCCTATTGTGACTCTCAGCTTTATAAATCTGGGGGAATGTTCTTGATCACACTTCCCAGCCTGAAACGCCTCTGCTCTTTGAGACTAAGAATGTGGTAGGAGTTCTGAGTCATTGGTGTGAATGAAGGAACGTAGACCAGGCTGAGCTAGGCACAGCTGCGGGTACTAGGCGGAAGGGTCTGAGCTGCAGCTAGCTCCCTTTGACCGAGTTCTTGCTTGGATCTGGCCGTGCTACAGGTTGCTACTTCCCTTCTGTCTGTGGTGTGGTTTGTAGAGCCCTGTGCCTGCTTCCCCTCCGAACACTGCTCTGTATAGGAAAAGGAAACCCAGAGTTTCTTGACCACAGGTTCAGATCTTTCCTTCGTTCATTCACAGAGCCCTGTGTACACCGCCAGGGGGGTGTTAGCACTTTATAGACAAGGAAACAGACTTGGAAAAAGTGGTCTGAAGGTCACGCCTCTCCCTACCTGCTATGACTCTCCCTAGGCCCAGGGTTTTTTCTGTGTCACTAGGATAATCCCAGCCTTCCATTCTCCTCACCTCCTCCCACTTTTGCCACACCTCCATGGTTATAAAGACACTATGACAATAGATCTACTCCTCAAAAGAAGTCCGTGTGCCAGGAATTGGGCTGAGGACTCCCCTCTCTCCCCCACCCCCGCATTGATTTCCTTCTGATCCTCACTATACCCCTTTGAGATACATAGCATTCGGATGCCCATTTTATGCAGCAGGTACTTGAGGCCCCAAACCCTCCTTTATACAAAATCACATGGCTAAGAAGTAGCAAGAAAGACCAGCCCCTGATGGGTGCCATCGGGATTCCTGGTCCAATAGAAGAAGGTCTGGATTCCTTGGTGTGGCATTCATACACCACCTGCCCAGTGCTTGCGCTATGCTCCCACTTGGTGTACTGACTCCTCTCCTTCTCCACCCTTTTGTCAACCTTGCTGTGCCTGCTCAGCCCCATCCTCCCTCTGGCCCTGCTCTCTGGAACTACTGGCTCACAATGCTCTGCTGACACTCGGCTCCACTCATCTTCCATGTACGGGGTAAGCCTCCTCTACCCAAACTTCTCCCTTCTCGTGCACCCTCTGAAGCTGTCAAATAGTGCCACAAGCATCTTCATACATTTCATACATCTGAGAGATATAGGACAGTATGGGAGGAAGGCAGCTAAAGGCAAAATGACAAAGAACATGGTCCTACCCACGGGCCTTCTGATTCCTTTCTGATTGATTGATTGATTGATTGATTGATTGATTGATTGATTGATTTTTGAGGCAGGGTTTCTCTGTGTAGCCCTGGCTGTCCTGGAATTCTGTAGACCAGGCTGGCCTGGAATCACAGAGATCTATCTGCCTCTGCTTCCTGAGTCCTGGGATTAAAGGAGTGCGCCACAACCACCTGGCCCTTTTTGCCACATGGTGCCAGATCAACCAAACATGTTTGTTTTGTTGAAATATGACCCAGGAGCGACTAGTGTGAGAAACCTGAGGGCTCCTTGGGGCCTCGTGTATCCCTCTGCCTTGTCAGTGTTTAGATGGGGAAAGGAGAGAAGCTGTTCACTGACAATGTTGGCTTCATAGAAATTAGCTTTTTGTATCATTGGGTCTACAAAGAATGTCTTAACAATTCAAATCATGGGCTATCCTGTCAGATAAATTCAAGTTTAGTGAGCATCTCGGTCACTTATTTCCCAAAAGATCAGAGAGAACTAGAGGGCTTATGAGTTTTCAGAGCCTCACATCAAGTTGGAGACAGTAATGCCACTCACACAGGGTTCACGGGTTTAGCCAGGTTAGTGCACATTTATGGTGCCAGGCAAACCAGGAGCCTTCACCAGATGTGCCAAGCTGGACCTCTAGGAGATTCTGGAAATCCAGTGGTGATAATATACAGCATTTTTCTCCATCTTCTCATTCGTCCTCCTCTTTCTCCTCCTCCTCCTTTTTAGTGAGCATGAAAAGCAATAAGCTCCATTAAGGCATTTTCCTATATATGTCCTTAGGTATTGCCCTTGTTTTGCCCACTCATACATTCTCCCAACCTTGCTCCGTTTTTTGTCAGTCCAGTTCTCCCCTCTAATGAGCCTCCACTCTGATTCCATGTCACATATATTCTGTTATTCTTCTCCTGCTCCTCATTCCCTTAAGTTGTCTTACTTCCCTCATAATCTCTTCTCTCTCTCTCTCTCTCTCTCTCTCTCTCTCTCTCTCTCTCTCTCTCTCTCTCTCTCTCTTACACACACACAACACACACACACACTCATGCATCCTTCTATATGCATTTAAATCTAGATTCTCCAAATGAGGGGAAGCATACAATATCTACTTTGCTTGGCCTGGCTTATTTCACTTAGCATGATGACCTTTAACACAATTCGTTTCCCTGAGAAATGACATAATTACATTCTTTGTAACTGGGTAAAAACCCATTGTGTACACATACCACATTTTCATTATTCAGGATTTGGGCATCTAGACTGGTTCCAAATTCAAACTGTCAATAGTGTAGACTCAGAAGCTCATGTGTAAGTATGATGTGCATATTTTGGGTGAGGAATACATTCAGAAGTGGTACCACTGGATCATAGAGGGGTTGTTTTTAGCTTTCCAAGGAAGTACCATGCTCATTTTCTTAGTGGCTCCACCAGTTTATGTTCTCAGCAGAATGTAAGGGTTCTGTGTTCCCAATATAGATTGCTTTTTTATTGAAATAACCATTCTGACTTCGGTGAGATAGAATTCCAAAGCAGTTTGCATTTCCCTGATGGTTAAGGAGGTCGTGTGTTTGTTTTTTGTTTTCTCCAGTATTTATTAGCCATTTGTATTTCTTCTTTTGAGAACTGCCTATTCAGTTCAATAGCCCACTGTTTGACAGGATGATTGGATGGTTCTTAGTATTTAAGTTTTGGAGATAGAAATGCCCTAGATAGATCCTAGATATTAATGCCCTTTTGGATATTTGGTTGGCAAAGACTTTCTCCCATTCCACATGTAAGTTGTCTCTTCGCTTCTCTGGTTGCTTCCTTTCCAGAGCCGCCGTCCTCAGGCACCTACTGTTACTCGAGTGACAGACAAGCAGCAAGCCACTGTTTAGGCAATGAACAAATCAGTAGTTTGAGAATGTGCTATATGATATAGGAAAATTAAATGGGGAGTAAGACAAGGGTCTAGGGGAGGCTGTTAGACAGAGATTAGGGAAGTCTTACTGGTCCTAGAGATGACTTTGCCCAGAAGTTAACAGTGATCAGCCTCCGGCACACAATTCCAGGTAAAGGATAGAAGTGTGGGGGCCTGGTGGTGGGCACACTCGGCATCGAGCACTGCTATTCGTGGTGTGTGTTGTGATTAGTACAAATGGCCTCCTCCTCTGAGTCTGCTGCCTTCAGGGACAGAACTGCTGCATAGCTCTGCTGTCTATAACAGGACTGAGATGCAAATCATAGCTGAATAATATTTCAAAATCAAGCAGCTGAACAAGGGCTGGAGAGGACTTGGGAGGATGTTGGAGCAGAAATGATGATCAAGAGAGAGGGGAAGGAGAAGAAGTGAGGGGCTAGCCCTCCACGGGAGGGAAATTTTGAGGAAGAATCTGGTATCTGAGGAACACTGGAATCTTAGGACAACCCAGGCAAGGAGGTCCAAGTGCCATTTGAATGACATCAGTGTTGGCTGACAAAGGCAGCCTCCATTGTCACCACAGGGTGGGCAGGTTGTCAGTTCAAGAGAATGTTCTCCCTACTCAAGATATACGGCCTTGGGCAGAAATCCAGTGTGTGAGTCACTACCAGATGTACGTCTTGTCAGGGAAAGCTGTGGCCACAGAGAAACTAGTCATGAGTTCCCAGAAACTTCCTAAGGATGGGGCAAGGGGTTCCTGTGGAGGAGATGTGCAAGGAAGAGGGAGGTCCCAGGCTGGTGACCTGATCTGGTACTGTCAAGATCTATCACTAAGGCCCCGAGGTACAGAGAGCTGTGCCACTGAAGCATCTGAGGCTCGGCTGCCTCCTCTCCTCTTTTCCTGTCATGACCGTAGCCTCCTGAACTTCTCAGAAGTCCACAGAGTGCATGAGGAGGGGTTGAGGGAGTGAGGGGAAGGGAGTATCCTGGCCCTCATACCACAACTGGGTTCCATTCCAAGGACTTCCCCAAATGAAGCCTGTGTAGCCCTTGATTCCCTCCTCTACAGAGGGGACAAGATGGGAGCTCTCCAAGGTTCCACCCAGTGGGGATGTGGAGGACCTCCCTTCCTGTCCCTCCTTGTAGGTGGTGGGACCTGAAACCTAGGCGCATGGAACTTGTCAGAACCAATCAGACACACACAAGGCTGGGGCTCCCGTCCTGACCAGGTCTGCATATCTCCACTTCATTCCAACAGCCTCCCTCCTCTCTTCCACCTCTAGTCCTGAAGTGTGCTTTTCCCCACCCCTCTCTGCCTGCAAATCTCTCTTGCCAGACATGGACGTTCAGTTGCCACAGGAATGGCCTTTCCACCTAGGGAGAATGGATCCTAACTCAGGACCAAGATGGGAACCCTCAGAGGCAGTGCCATTAGGAAGCAAGACCTCCTTCAACTACCTCTTCTGTTTGAATCCTATGAGTCCTTTAATCCAAAATAAATGGCAACCCCACCACAAAGCGCTGTAGTCATCCTAGCCAGAGTTGTCACCTTGGCAGGCCCTCCCATGCCATTTCATGGTCCCACAGTGGGTGCTTTCTCTCCTTTATTTATGCATAGATTCTAGCTTCTCTGTGTAATCTTAAGTTCATTGAAAGCAAGAACCAAGCTGCATACACTCACACACACACACACACACACACACACACACACACACACACGCACACGCACACGCACGCACACGCACGCACATGCACACGCACGCACACGCACACGCACACGCATGCACGCACGCACGGACACACACACACACCACACCACACCAGGCTCCTCTCCCACACCTGATGTAGTGTTTGTACTTGAAGTGTTGGAGTGGTATTTGTGGAGTAAATCTTTCTTCTGTGCAGAATAAGTCTGTCCTTTTAGAAGAAATGGTGGGGTGTGTAAGAGCATCTGTGAGTCTTAGCTTCACCTCGTGTACACTTGGGACCTGAGCGAGTTATTAACACTTAGATGCCTCAGTGTCCTCATTTGTAAATTAGGGATAATCATAGCACCTGCCTGAGCAATCGTGATGACTTAATGAGTCATGCAGGGGAAGTGCCTTTTTCCGTAGCCAGCATATGCTTGATAACATCTGTGAAGTTGCTGCTAGTTTGGGGTGGTCCTTGATACCGAATTTTATTTCAGTTTAAAAAATATACTATATTGCCTTGAAGCTCAAGTTTGACATTGGTTTACTAGAAAACCAGTCCCTGAATTCTATTCCCTACCACTACTATGTGTATACACTTGCCTGGGTGCAATGTGTCCCCAGTTACACTCTGGCCAAAGCAAGGCCAGGGACATGGGGGTAGGGCAGAGTAAGGCCTTGAGTCTTCAGTTGAACTGCTCATGAGTTCGGGGCCAGCCACCAACCACATCAAGCACTCTTTACTCAAATCACGTGGCTGGACAAATGTGGACTGTGTTAAGGAAACAGCGAGTCTCCAGCCTTGAGTCATAATTTTGTGCTCGGGCGCATGTGTACACACACACACACACACACACACACACACACACACTTTTTTTTTTTTTAAGAAAAATGAGTTTAGTGAGTATTATTTATGGGTGCAAAGTGAAAACTTCTGGCAATTTTATTTTGATCCTGAAGGCACATAATATTTAAGATATTTAATAAAGGGCTGGAAAGAAAACACAGCTAGGGGAAAAGCCCACAGGTAGTTGCTTTCTCCTATCCCTACCTACTCTATCAATCACTCATAGGACAATAGAATTTCTGTGGGATTATCTGATACCCTCTGGAAATCCAGAGGTTTGTTAAATGCGGTCAAAAAATAAGGGATGCTCAGGAGAAGGGAAGCAGACTCAGCATTTGTTAGGTGCTGCCTTGTACCAGGTAGTCAGTGCCATGAGTTCACACAGTAGTAGCTAAGATGACATGAGGGGCAGAACAATTATAATCGCAAACCTAATTAAACTATTATTTAATCTCCATTCTATTCAGCTTTATAGATGACAAAATAAAAAAAAAACTGTCTCAGTCATAAAGCTCTTGAATAAAAGAGACCATCTGTCAGTCTCTAGGCAGGAACATACCATCTCAGTGGACCAAAGACATTAAGGTCTACAGCCGGGAGGGAGACAGCTATACCCACTCTGAGGTGACACTCGCAAGTCCTAACCTGTTATGACTTCCTAGGAGACTTGTATTCCAGCCTCCTCCATGTCCATGTTTGACTCTTGTGTCTTAGAGATTATAGGAAAATTCTCAGTTGATGCTGTCTCTGACAGAGCTGTTTATTTAAAGAAAGAAACCACTGCCAGCCCTGGGGGCTTGGGTTCCCAGCTTGCTTTTGTGTCTCCCACAAAGGTTCCAGGTTCTCATGGCTTCCCAGCCTCCCAGCAGTGCTGGGAGCTGTAATCAGAGGTGTTTTCACCACTCCCCCATCTCCATCCCCATCCCCCCACACGCACATACACACACCTGCCAACAGCCACAGTAAAGCCAGGATCCCCCGGGCCAGACAAAAGGAGGCTCGAGCAAGGAGAATTCTTCTCTACATAAATCAAGACAGCACTGTGGTTGCTCTAGCTGAAGATTTCAGAATTCTGGGCAAAGCTTTCAAATTATGGAGCACTCAGATACAGAGGAGGCAGATTCCCATTCGACAGACACGTCTAACTAACCCTGAGCCTGGACCAGATACAGAATCCAAGTCATCGGTGGCCCCTCTTCTTTCCCAGGTGAAGATTCAAGGCACTGAAGGGCTTTCAAGGCCTAGAGAACTCCCATCCTCTTTTGCTGCCCTCTCCACCACAGCCACTCTGGTTACCTTCATGTCCCTCCCATCGTAGGCACCCACCCCCGCCTTTTTGCACTTCTTCCCCCCCCCCTCCATCCCTTCTCTGTCTGCTGTATGTCTCTTGGGACTCACTTCAGTCTGTGCTGGCCTCGTGTGCCCTCCTTGCAAGCTTGGCACCGTTGCACCATGCTAGGAGTCACACAATAATGGCTTTGATGCCTTTGTCCCCGGTCTGGTAAAGCCAGAGTTCACTTTATCCACAGCTTGGCCTGTAATCTGTGCCCCTGGAAGGAGGTGGAGAAATAACAAAGGAACAGCCCTGGGACAAAACCGTTGTAGCCCTTCTTGTTGCTCGGGATATCAAGTGTTGACTGTGCTTGACCCCGATGAAGAGGGAGTGCTTCTCCCTCTTCTATTGCAGGCATGCATGTAGGTATGTTTGCGTTTCTGCAGGTGCACCTATGCATGTGTGCATACATGTGCATGCACATGTCTGCGGAGGCCAGGAATCAACCTCTAGTATGAAGTATAAGCAGTTCAGCACTTAAGGGGCTCTTATTAGGACTTGGGTGTCACAGGTTAAGCTCATAAACCCCAAGAATCTTCCTGTCTCCATCTCTCCAACACTAAGATTACAAGCATGGGCACCACTATGAATGACTTTCCCCCTTTTTCTCAGGAATATATGTGTGTGTGTGTGTGTGTGTGTGTGTGTGTGTGTACATATATATATACACATATGGATGATGTGTATACATGTTCCGCGTATGAAGGTGCATGTGCATGCATGGGTATGAGTGTGTGTCTGTATGTGGAGGCCTGAACTTGATAATCAGGAAGCTTTTTACCTAATTCATTAGAGGCAGGGTCTACAGGTCACATCCAGAGCTGGGTTTGATACTACTTACCCCCCGGGGACCCTGTCTCCACCTTCTAAAGGCTGGGATCACAGACAAGCCATGTGCAGCCAGCATCCACTTGGGTTTGGGAGATCTGATGTTACTGACTGAGGTGGGGTGCCACCTGGAACAGGTGACTACCCTACTACTAAGCTGAGACTCCACAGAAGCAGTGTGTGGGCTTCTGTCTTCTTCAGTTTCTTCCCCCCTCTCTATGGTCATAGACTGTGTTGGGTCCAGCCAGAGCCCAGGGCTCCCTCTTCTGTGCCATGCTTCTCGGTATGATACTGTTACCCCAGGGTACAATGGCACATTGTGAGTGGTTCCTTACGGCCCAGTACATGTTTGCTGAATGAGCATGGAATGGACTACGTCAGGGGAAGACATCCTACAGAGGGTGTCTCTCAATCGCAAACCTTTAAAGTAGCCCCTGTCCTTTTTCTTTTTATTTCAAGATGAACAGTTCATGTAATACCTTTGGGTTGTTTTTTTTTTTTTTTAATTTTTACTTCATGTGCTTTGGTGTTTTGCCTGCATGTATGTGTGTGAGGGTGTCAGAACCTCTGGAACTGGAGCTGCAGACAGTTGTGAGCTGCCATGTGGATGCTGGGAATTGAACCAGGTTCTCGGAAGAGCAGCCAGTGCTCTTAACATCTGAGCCATCTCTCCAGCCCCAGTTTTTAAAGTGCCAAGCAGCTTAACAAGATTAGACCAGGCTCAGAGGCAAAATGGTGAGCCATATAAGGAAATTCTGTGTGTATATTTTTTCTTAGTAACAATTTGATTTGTATGGCCAGTGTGGCAGGGGTTATAGACCAGAAAGAGAGGAAATTGCATATTTGGAGATCTAAGGATGCTACAGAGCCTTTCATTCATTGACAGTCTCCTGTTGAGCTCTGCCATTCATACACAGAGCTGTGGGCTCCACTGGGCATAAACTAAGACAGTCCCTACCACTGCTATCCAGTATCCCTCCCGCACTGGAGGTGGAGTCAGGCAATGTGCATAGCTCTCCAAGGTGCACAGAAAGAAGAGATAACTGAAGACAAAGTAGGAGCCATGCAAGAGCAGCAGGACTGGACTTGAGGCCAATGCCTTCTGTCTCCAAGCACCACACCATTTACCATGCTGGTCAAAACCAAGCTCTATCTGGAACAGCGGTTCTCAACCTGTGGGTCGCAACCCCTTTGGCAAACCTCTATGTCCAAAGTATATTTACATCAGGATTCATAACAGCCTTAAAATTACAGTTATGAAGTAGTAACAAAAATAATTTTATGGTTGAGGGAAACACCACAACACGAGGAAACAGTATTAAAGGGTCACAGCATTAAGAAGGTGGAGAGCCACTGCTCTAGAAGGAGAGAAGCTGTGTCCATGGATAAACCAAAGCACAGAACTGATTCTGCGAGCCTCTTCAGGTCTGAGAGCCCCTGATGGTGGGAGCTCAGCCAAATCACTGTGCTACTCTGTGCTCACGGAGCTGCCTACTTGACTGTGGATAACAACAGGTACTGTCAATAATAAGAGGTACAAAGGCATTGCTTACCCGGTTCTACACCACCTCCATCAGACATCAGGGTGAGATGGTAGTAATTAGGGTAGGAAGGAAGGCAGAATGTTTGACAGAGCAGCCTGCCCCAGCCCAGCCATGGGGCTGCCCAGAGCATAGGAACTGGAGCTGGCAGACATCAGTGAGCCAGAACACATGGATGGAATTCTCATCAATTTTCTGTAAAAGGTAAACACTGAGGGGAGGCAGTTAGAGGATTGGGGCTAAGGAAGAGCTGAAGTTAGTAGGTTGAAGAGAAAGGACAAGTCACAGGACACCAGGTGACTGAGCAGGCATAGGCTTCAGCAGGGTGGAGCCAAGGTGGACAGCTTTGTACAGCCTTTGTAAGGGGTTCAGGAAAAACCTTCTGAAACTGCATTTGACCACAGCTGAGTCAAGAAGGTGTGGGGGCATGCCGTGTGGTGTGCTATGATCACCTTTCAGGGCACTTTGCACCCCATTGCTGGTGCTTGGAGGGGAAGATCATTTCTGTGAACCGAGGAAACATCGGTTGCATTATATTGGCGTGTGTCTTAGTTAGGACATCAAAACATCATGACCAAGAAACAAGTCCGGGAGGGAAGGGTTTATTCAGTTTACACTGACACATTGCTGCTCATCACCAGAGGAAGTCAGGACTGGAACTCAAATGAAGGAACCTGAAGTCAGGAGCTGGTGCGGAGGCCACAGAGGGGTATTGTTTACTCGCTTATGTATCATGGCTTGCTCAGCCTGCTTTCTTATAGAATCCAGGACCACTAGCCCAGGGATGGCCCCAGGGGGGATGGGCCCTCCCCCACTGACCACTAGCTGAGAAAAATGCCTTTGTGCTGGATCTCATGGAGGTGTTTCTTAACTGAGGCTCCTTCCTCTCTGATGACTGCAGCTTGCCTGTGTCAAGCAACCAGTCAGTACATCATGGCTTCCTAGGTCTTAGAGGAGGATTTTGATGCCCAGATAGGGTCCTGAAGCCAATTCTTCATGGGAAATAAGTCTAACTTTAAATCAAGGATGCCAACAGGCTACTCAAGACTGAGAAAAGTAACAGCCGTGAACCCTATGTGGGTTGTGGACTATTCTCTTCCTTCATCCGTGAGTCCCA
>JADRCD010223199.1:0-19653 GCA_019843815.1 Montemys delectorum
TCATGTAGAAGGTAATGTCTCTATCAAAGCAAGGGATCACAAAAGACATTAAACTGCTGTGGAATATGAGATAGCTATCCAATATCGATATCATTGCCAAACCCTGGGAGATGCTGCTATGGAGGCTGGTGATGAAGAGTTGAGGGAATCAAAGACAGCATCAATGTAAGGATACTAAGGATGCAGAATCCATAGAACAGTGATCCTAGTTGAATCATACATAGTGCTTCCTGAGAGAGGAAAGGGGACTGTGGTTGGGATGGAGGAGGACTACTGTACGTTAACATTCAGGATGATGAAGATACATGCAAGAGAGGTGGTGCATTTACCATACCACAGTCACAAGATAATAATCTCTTGAAGGTACTATCTGAATCCCAGGAACAGAAAAATTTTGTATTCATGAATGAAAGGAAATATTTATGAAATAAGAGCATATGGAAGCTAGATGACCCAGTATAGGGGAATGCCAGGGCGGGACATTGAGGATTGAAATTGCAGTATAGGCAAAAAAGACAAAGAACACATGGATTAATGCCAACACATCTAGGAAAAAGAGACAGCCTTCTTGTTCTATTTCTCAGTGGTGGACAAGTCCTTCAAGATGTCATTGTTATATGCTCATTGTCACTCACTTAATCATATCTTGGTGTGGCCATACTTCCTGAGTGTTCAAATAACATCTGAAGTAATGGAGAATCTTAACCTTGAGTCAGACATTTTCTTTATAGAGTACCGTATGAAAGTTGGTGGGTCACAGAACAAGCAGTTTGGCCCATGGTAACATGTTAGAGATTGTCACTGAAAAATATGACTTACCCAATATATAATTATAGACATGGAGAACTTAGCCAGGAGTCTAAAAGGAGCTAGTGTGCAGCAGAAACTACTCAAAAAGGCTATACTCTGTTCCTATCTGTTATAAGGAATTCACCAATAGAACACTTAACAGAAATGCAGTCTTGTAGCTGCTTGCAGCCACACATGAACAGGTCTTTTGGAATGAGAGTCAGAGCCTGAAAAAATTAAGGGAATCGGAATGAGGGCAGGGGTTTAAAAAAATGAGACTGAGGCATGGTGTGCTTTCAGTCCAGCATCATTATTTTTACTCTCCTTGTTACAAGCAGGTAGGTAGAGAGAAAACCCCTCCCACATTCCATCGGCAACCCATGGCCCAATCAGCAGCTTTATCTTCAGTCTCTGGAGGCAGGACTTCTGGTGTAACAGGAACTTGGAGAGAGGCATGGCTATTAGCAGGAGCTTAGAGAGAGGCGTGGCCATTTGTGGCAAGACAAGGTCTGACAGAACCAGCTCTCAGCTGGAGGAGGGTCACACAGTCTTACTGTTGTTACACCTGGTATCTACTGTACTCCCATTCACTATCAAACCTATGACAAGGAGATGATGACATCTACCACCAACATGCCTAAGGAGACCTAAATGTACCATAGTACCCAAAAGACACATGAGATTTTTTTCATAGTAGGATAAAACAAGCCAGGTCAGCTATGGGCATGGTAGCCTCTCCTTTGCATGAATCAGAAGACTAGCATATGAGTTTTAAGATGCTGGATCCAGAAACCAGACCTTGGGAATACTTGGCACAGTGCTTTTCAAGGTGGGCTATGTGGGTCTCCTTTCTCCCCAGGGTTGTCCACCATGGCCCACAAGGATGAAGGGAGCAGAGCCAACAAGCAGGGTTTGAGTATGAATGGCAATAAGGACACATGGGGACCAGCTTCAGGGAGACAGATCAACTTTAATTGCAAATCGGGGTTTATACAGTTACAGGGAAGTGTGTAGGAAATCTGGGGTGGGCAAGGCCTCATTAGCATGGGTAGGCATTCCAGGAATCTCAGTTACCTGATGATAGGGCTCTTATTGGAAGAAAGGAGTCTGAAGCTGCAATCTGACTAAGGTTATGTGACATTCTGCAGGTAGAGGTGTGGTGGTGGTGGTGGTGCTGGTAGAGGTTGAGTCATCTTCCCTTTGCATTTTTGTTCCCATTAAATTTAGTGAGGTATAAGTGACACAAAGTATTGGATTCAGTAAGTTTTAACAAATACATACATCTACTCTCTTGTTTTCCTTTCTGTTGTGGAAAAAAAAACTTGATAAAAGCAGCTTAAGGGAGAAAGAGCTTATTTGGCTTAAAATTTAAGGTAATAATGAATGGTTATAGGGTAATCAAGGTAGCAGAAACTTGAAGCAGCTAGTCACATTACATCCACAGTCAGGAGCAGTAAGCAGTGAATTAATGCATGCTTGCCTTGCTCAGTTCATTTTCCCTACTCTTACATTGTCTAGGATCCCAAACCTAGGGAATGGGGCCATGCCCACTATAGGCACCTCCTCTCAAGTCAATCAACTAATCCCCCACAGACATATCCACAGGCCAACCCGATTTAGACACCCTTTCTAGTTGATTCTATATTGTGTCATATTGACAATTAAAACTATCACACCTTTGACCCTATCACTAATAAATAATGGATATATTGATTATCTCCATAATTCACTTATAGCCCTTTGCTAGTCTAGACTTTGTGATGAAGTACCTATTCAAATCATTGTTCCTTCTTTATCAGATGGCTTTATAGTTAAATGGGCTTTTAGTGTTTCTGTCTATAAATTCCTTTTTTAAAAAAAAAAGTCAGATATTATTTTCAATTAAGTTCTCCCAGTCTTTGGCATGTATTTTCATCCTATCAATATATATTGATTAAAATAGAAGTTTTTCAATTTTGCTTAAATCAAATTTGTAAATTTTTAGCTTATATTTTAGAGTTGTACTTAAGAAAAAAATTACCAAACTTGTATTCACCAAAATGTCCCCTATTTTCTTTCCCAAGAAATGTTATGCTCTTGGTTTTGTAAATGCAGAGGTGTGAAAATTACTTTTCATTATCAGCTTTTCTAGGTTTTGAATTGTCTAGGAGACACAACTCTGGCCTGTCTCTTAGGACATTTCCTGAGCGGTCTAACCGAGGGACTATAGTCTTTGTGGCCGGAACTTTTGCATGGGCTAGGGTTTTGGATCAATCAAAATAAGAAAGAGGAGAAAACAAACTGAACACAAATCTTTTTTTTTTAATTAGATATTTTCCTATTTACATTTCTAATGATATACCCTTTCCTGGTTTCTTCTCTGAAAAACAAAAACAAAAAAAAAAAAAACAAAAAAAACCCTATCCCGCCCTCCGCCCTCCACCTGCTCACCAACCCACCCTCTCCTTCTTCCTAGCTCTGGGATTCCCCTACACTGGGGTATAGAACCTTCACAGGACCAAGGGCCTCTCCTCCCATTGATGACCGACTAGGCCATCCTCCTCTACATATGCAGCTGGAGCCATGAGTCTCACCTTGTGTACTCTTTGGTTGGTGGACACAAATCTTAATCTCTCCTTGCTTCCCTAAGTGCAGACACAATGCAACCAGCCACCTCAGACTTCTTCTAGTATAGCTACCCTGTCTTCCTACCATGGCTGACCTCATCTGCTCAAACCAGGGGTCAAAATAAACTTCTCCTTCTGTAACTAGATTTTCCCAGGTGCTTTTTTTTTTTTTCAAGTACTTAGGGAAATAATTAATCCATAAAGTATGTGCCTTAGTCATCACTGTTGCGGTGATGAAACGCCATGACCAAAGCAAGTCAGGGAGGGAAAAGTTGACTTGGTTTTCACTTCCATAGCACTGTTCATCATCAGAGAAAGTCAGGACAGGAACTCAAACAGGGCAGGAACCTGGAAGCAGGAGCTGATACAGAGGCCATGGAGGCTTGTTCCTTTTAGCTTGGTCAGTCTGCTTTTTTATAGAACCTAGGACTTCCAGTCCCGGGACAAGCACTACTTACAATGGATTGGGCCCTCCCCTATCAATCACTAATTAAGAAAATGCCCTACAGGCTTGCCTACAGTCCAATCTTACTGAGGTATTTTTTTTTTTTATTCAGCATAACATTTTTATTGATTGTTTGGAGCTTTCACATCATAGACCAATCACATTTACTTCCCAGTCCTTCCATGTTTGCCCCACTTCCCTTGTGACCTATCCCCAACAAAAGAACAACAAACAACAACAACAACAACAACAACAACAACAACAACAATGATGCCAGTGACTGTGATGCACATTTAAGAAAGGGGACATGGAAGGCTTCTTGACAACCCCTACTCCCCCAAACATCTCCCACGCATAACACAAAATATCAGCTTAAACAGGAAGCCATTGAAGAGAACACTTAAAAGGTGTAATAAGGATGTTGAAGTTTAGCTCTCCAAAATTGATGGATTCCAATGGGAGTTCAGGAAGAAAAGGACTTATTTCTATTTACAGGGCAGGCCACTGATAGTTTGACCATTCTCCAGGGAGTATATACATAACACAAATTGGAGGCATTTTCTTAATTGATATTCCTTTCTCTCAAATGAATTTAGCTTGTGTCAAACTGACATAAAAGTATTCAGTACAGGACCGATCAAACCATACTTTCTCCTCCTTATTATCTTTCCATCTTTGTAAATCTAAGTTACATGTACATGAATGCATACATAAATGTGTTTGTTCCTAGAATTAGTGAGCCTTCTGTTGCTGTAAGGACAGAGCTCATGCAATCAACCTATAATGAGAAATACCTTCTTGGCTCACAGTTTTGAAGTTGTGGTCCATAGCTGCTTGAGCTCATTGTTTTTAGAATTGTGATAAGGCAATATATCATGATAAAAGTGTGGAAGAGGAGGTCTCTTTATCCCTTGAAGGACGGAGTGGAAGGAGAAAGAAGGCAGAAGTTCCACTATCTGTTTCAGGTCAGGAACAAGTGATGCAACTTCGTTTCCTTAGGTTCCATTTCTAAAAGGTCCTGTAATCTCTCAGTAGTGTCATAGGCTGGTGATCAAATCTCCAATAGATGAGCTTTTGAGGTATGATTCAGATGCAGTATTTCTGGACTCTATTCTCGGTGCCTATTAATATAACCATTACAGTGTTTTATTAACATTGTGGGCTTATCTGTGTCCTCCTCAGTTCCCAAATAATGACATGGTAGGCTTAAATTTATTTACAATGCTAACAGCCTTAAGCTAGGCTTGGTCCTCAATTGGCTCTTAACTTATATTAACCTGTTTATACTAATCTAAGTTCTGCGCATGGCTGGTTACCTCTCCTCAGTCTCGTATGTCCAGCTTCCTCCTAGTTTCCTGGGCCAATCTCCCCTCACTCGCACTCCTTCCTGTCTGTGTCCAGAAGTCCCGCCTATTCTCCCGTGCCTCTCTTTAGGCCATTCGGATCTTCATTGGTGGCTGATGCTTTTACTTACTCCACAAGTGAATATCCCTATGCAGTGTCTTTATTATTTTAACTTCCTAATACATTTTTAAGGCAAATAGCATAAAAACGTCCATGTTTGAGGAAAGGGGAACAGGATCAGTTATGGGGAGGGGAAGCCAAAGGGCCAGGAGAATGAATGGAAATATGCAACCTCGGGGGTGGGAGTGGGTCGGAGGTGGGAGGCCCTTTAGAAAGTACCAGAGACCTGGAAGGTGAGAGACTCTCAGGACTCAGTGGGGGTGACCTTATCCAAAATGCCCAACAATGGGGAGAGGGAACTCAAAGAGTCTACCTCTAGTAGATTGACAGGGCCTCAAGTGGAGGGTCTAAAGGAATTACAGGGACAAAAATGAGAAGAGATTGATGACAGGAGCCTAGCGTAGCTGTCCTTTGAGAAGCTCTACAAGCAGCTGACTGACACAGACACAGATACTTACACCCAGCCTTTGGACTAAAGCTGGGAACCCTTATGACTGAATCAGAGGAAGAAATTGAAAGGGAGAGCCACCTCATAGAAAGACCAGCAGTCTCAACTAACCTGGACCCAGGGAGCTCCCAGAGCCTGAGCCACCAACCAGGCAGCATACATGAACTGGTCCAAGGCCCAGGCACATATATAGCAGAGATCTACCTGGTCTGACCTCAGTAGAAGAAGATGCACCTAATCCCTGGGAGACCTGAGGCCCTGGGAAGGGAAAGGGGGGGTAGCACCCTCTCTGAGGCAAGGGGGAAGAGGAGTGGGATCAGGGACTGTGGGAGGCAGGACTAGGAGAGGGCAACGGCTGGAATGTAAATACATAAAATAAATTTAAAAACATCTACTCCATGAGCTTTATATTTTTATATGATTTTATAATCAGCTTTTTGATTTGCATACAGAAAAATGCTATATTTTGACTGAGATTTTGTTGAAGGCATAGATCAATTTGACAAGACAAAAGGAATAACTTGTCCAGGCTCATCTGTGCAGTGGAAAACACTGTGCTCTTTCCCTCACATTCTTATAAGGCAATTTCTAAGAGTAAGTTTTCTACCGCACCTAGAGTGATGTGTGGTGTCTGTTACTCACGTATCCTCTGCATAGATACACTGCAATGCACACGAGTAAAGCCGTAAATCTTGGCACCTTTCAGGGCATATTACTGCCTGGTACCTACTTCATTTTAAAAGCCGTACGATCACTTTGTCTTGAACCCCCTTCATGGTCACACCAAATCCATTCTCTAAACATAGCATGCTGGTTTTGGCCTTGTGCGTTCTCTCTGTACTGTCACTGCTTCTTACAAACAGCCCCTTTCTCTTTTACATAATTGAGCTCGCCCTTCCAGCATGTATCAACTGTTGTCTTGACTGGAAGACATTGTGCTTACAGCCTGCGGTTTTGCTGAGTTTCAACAGGATATATATATATGCACTGCAATTATACATTTGAATGTCTGTTTTTTTTTTCTGGTACCCATTTCCTAGAAGAATCTCTGACTCTTTTCTGAGTAGGACAAATCTCGCTTTTTGTAGAGCATCATGTCAAAGCTTATCACAGAGTCAAATGCATAGTTTGTGCTTACTGAATTTATATTGAAAAATATGTAAAGTTTCATATAATATATTACAATTAAAATTGGTTCTTAATATGCAAACATACTTGCTATTTGTACGGGGATGAGCATTTAAAAAAAATTCAACAGTATTTCTATTTTTGGTAATTTCACCACTAAAGTTGTAGCATGAATAGTAATACTTTGAGACAATAAAAACTCTTAATTTCTGCCCAGCAGGGAAATAAAAACAAGACAGAATCAGGAAAGCATCTGGCAGCAGGCTAAGAGGGGATCCCTCTCTTCTGCTCTTTTGGCTGCAGCAAAGGCCAGAGCGGAGCAGAGGGAGCTCAGCAATAGCTCTCCTTAAGGTTTTGCCAAGGAAGCCCTTAGCAAGATAATGGGCTATTTGTTAGGGCAGTGCTGAAGGCTGTGAACTCTACCAAAAGGAGGCACTCAAACAACTCTCTGTACAAGCTCACCAGAGCCCCGCAAGTCCCCATGGCCAGCAAAAGAGGTTTTAGCCTGTGGAAACAACCCCTAGCCAAAGCTGAGAGTCTCCAGGGAAAGGCCGGAGGACATGCTTCTTCCCTTGCAGGAGCGTTCTGTTGATAAGTGTTTGTGGTTTACCTAAAGGTGAGAAAACTGTACTTAGGACTCCTACCTTAAATAATTAGCTTTCCCGTTGGCCAACTTTAAAATTAGACTAAAATGTTTACCGTAAAGAATATGGCATGCTGTTTTGACAGGAGAATTTCCCCCTAATTCAGTTCTAGAAAAATTATCCTTAATCCAGATGTGAGCAAAAATAAATTGAGAACATAAAATATTTTAAGTCTAGTCCCATGATAGGCCAAACTCAATATTATGATGAACCAGGGTCCTTCTTTGGAGTAAAGTATTTTCCTGCATGAAGTCCATAACTTCTTCCTAAGCATGAAATGTTACTCTCCAGGGGGTATTTCAGTTGCCTGAAGTTTCTGTAAGATTGAGATTGTTTAGGCCAAATTTGACTTGAATCTTGTTTCTTTTTCCATCTCCCAGGCTCTAGTCTAAATAATATTTAGTCAGTGCTTTAAAGAAAATAAAAACGTCCTGTTCAATTTGATTCTTCATGAATTCAAATAGTTTTACTAGAACAAAAGGAGACAAAAAGAAGAAAGAAAATTCTGTTTTACAAAATAATGAAGACTCGAGAGTTAGGCATAGAGAGTACCTGAGCGTTGAAACGGAGATTATGAAACAAAGACTTTGCAAGTATTTTAACACATGAGGAGTATGAGAGTCTCTCTATCTGCTGCATCTTCAAGACTTAAGTCTGAAGAGACAACAAGCAGTAATCACTGCTGGAAAGCTCCCACCACTGCAGATACTCAGCAGCTCCTGAATAATGATTAATCACCCCAGCTTTAACTGCTTCTCTGAGGGACAAGCCAAGGGAGGCAAGAGTTTCAACCAGAACCTGCATATGTGTTAAGTCTTTTGGGGTTGTTGCTAAGTGGGGTTATATAGACCCCCATAAACATTATAGGCTATCGTGGTCATCTTCCAGAACTGGTTAGCAAGATCATATTGCTAAAACCACTACATTCTTGAATTATCTAACATATTAAAATCAAGCTGTTATGAACCTTGATGCTTGATTCCTATTGGATATGTTCCGTGGTGATGGAAGGTGCTATACAAGTTAGCAGAGGAGAAAAGGAACCATCATCCTTATTCAGCTGTGAACTTTGCAAGATGCAGTAATGACCAGCTGGACAAAGGCACTGGAATAGTGGCAAGGCTGTTATGCGAGTAACCAACTACTTTCTAATTGGATTTAAGGCTTCTTCTGCAATTAAAAATGTATCTTTCCCTCCAAATGATAAAGGGATATTTACATTCTCTGTTTAGTTTTTTCTATTTTCATTTTACATGTAACTGTAGTCTAGTTACTTCATTTTTATTGTGTTTTATTTCTTAAAATATTATTTTATATGATGCATGATACATTTATCAAATTTTATCTATCATAATCATTATGATTATTTATTCCACTCATTTCATCTAGTTCAATTTTCTTTTATCGATTCTTTTTAGGAATGAACTATTTGGAATAAATCATTTACTTTAATGTTTTATTTGTAGGAAAATTTTGTGTTTTTATTTTATACCTGCACGATCTTTTTCTTGACCGTGTGAGTTATGTTTCTATCAAAATTTTCTAATCTTTCCTGTTGGAATTGGATAGATTTCTATTTTCTACTTTGTCTCTTTTTTTTTTTTCAAGTGTCCTGCCTGCCAAATGACATTTTTTAAATACTAATTCTTGTTAATTTACTAATATTGGGCATGAGTGTGGGATGTTTGACAACAATGTAAGCAGAATCCCGACAAAGATTTGCATTGTTCTCTAAAGTTTCTGACACTGTACGGTTATACTCAGGGCCTCCCGTCCTACCACCTCAGTAGTCGTGTGTGTGTGTGTGTGTGTGTGTGTGTGTGTGTGTGTGCTATGTTTTGAAGTTTTGCCTTTTCCGGTATCTGCTTTGTCTCTGGTGTAAAGCAGCATCATGAAATAGCCCCCTCGGCGCATTGGTTTCCCCCAGAATAATCCTTGAGGCCCATTCTTACTGCATCTGCTGGCAATTTCTCTGCCCTATGGAGTGCTATGCTTTGTTATGTCACAATTTGTTTATCATTCACAGTTCATGGGGATTTGGGTTGTATCCATTTTTTGTTGGTGATTATGAATGCCTGTCTGTTAACATTGGTGTATTTGTATAGAGGAATATGCCATATATGTTTTATTTCTCATGGGTACATATCTAAGGAGAAAATGATTGGATTAACTAGTGTAGTGTTTGACTTTTTACTTTTAACAGTCTTTGTAGTCTTATTTTTAAAATGATTTTTACAGTTTTATATTTCAATATTGCCATAGAACTTGTCTCTGATTTCAATTTTAATCCTTCATTTAATCTACTCTGATATGATGGAGTTGGTATCTTATTATGGTCCAAACTATGGTTTCCCTAAAGACTAATAAATTGTACCATCTTTTAGTGTGTGTATTTATCTCATATCACTTTCTACTGAAACGTCTTTACAATTCTTTGCTTATGTTTAAATAATTTTATTATATTGTTTAGTTGTAATAGTCCTTTGTATATTTTGGGTTAAAATCATGATAATATGTGTACTATATAATCATCTCCTAATCTATGACTTGTTCAAATTCATAGTAATATATTTTAAGAAGTTTTGGAATTTTTTTCTTTGAGACAGGATTTTGCTGTCTTGCCCAAACTGGTCTCAAACTTCAGACAACCTTCTTGCTAATGCTCCTGGATTGTAGGGTTTCAGGCTTTTGGAATCATACTTGAATAAGAGGTCTGTGATTCTGAAGAGGTTTACTATTATCGTTATTTTTCTATGGTAGACTAGTATTCTGTCACAAAATATTTGAGCACAGTAACTTTTGGGGAAAGAGTTTTGGCTCACATTTCAGAGTGTTCAGTGTATAGTGCTTGGCTCTGTTGATTCTAGGTTTGTGGTGAGGCAGAATGGCATAGTAGCTGACAACACACACATACACACTGATGGGAGAGAGAGAGAGAGAGAGATTATTTAAGATTCAAGATACCCCAAGGACCAACTTGCTGCCAACAACTTACTTGCTCCAACTACCTCGCAAAGTTTCCAGAACATTCCAAAATAGCACCATCACTTGGGAACTAATTCTTTAAAACATAGGCTATTCTATGGGGAACATTCACAGCAGTTATAACATTTACGTTAATAGTTTATGCTTGACAAAGATAATTATGAAGATTTACAAGGCTTTTCTAATTTTTAAGAATTAATTATCTAGTTTTAAAATAAATAGTTTATTTTTAATTGTTTACCTATGCCTAGCCAAGAAACATTTGCCTGGCTTAAAACCATAAAGACTTTGTGCTATTTTAAAGAAGCTGATGTTAGATATTATGCTTTATTTTGTGTTAGTCTTTAATAGTATGGCAGATAGTAGTAAGACAGTATGGGTGCACTGAACCTCATCATGCTGAGGTTAAGTTACTGGGGAGGATACCTAGGTGCTAAACAAAGGAGAAAAAGACCAATGGAAAGGCCAAACAATGGCCTATTGGCCCTAAAGACTGATAGAATCATGAAAATCAGCTAAAGCAACAAACTACTTGATTGTCAAATATAAACGTTTTCACACCTATGTTTAAACATTATAAAGAGGGGCTAGAGAGATGGCTCAGTGGTTAAGAGCACTGACTGCTCTTCCGGAGGCCCTGAGTTCAAATCCCAGTAGCCACATGGTGGCTCACAACCATCCATAACAAGACCTGATTCCCTTGTCTGAAGACTTACATATAATAAATAAAATAAATATTTAAAAATTATTATAAAGAAAGAAAATTTGTTTCCCCATATATCTCCATTATATGATGGATTTTCAACTTGTTATAAGTGAATTTTGATAGGAATACTAGTTTTAAATAACAAGAACACCTGTTTTAAAAGTATCAGTATTATTCTAGGTCTTAATAAAGATTGCTACTTTGTTTCTTAAAATAAAGCAGAGATGTGACCACATTCTCTTCATTTTGACTGTTCCCGGTGATGAAGCTGGGTGGATCTCACCCACTTAGGACCAAGCTGCTCTCTGCCTATTGTTGCTATCAAGGTGACAACTAGTTGGAAGAAGTCTTCCTTTAGTCTTATATAGATGAGTACTCCTCATTCTTATTCCAAACTTAACAGAAGCCTGAAACAGTCCGTGTTTCCTACAGGCTTGAAGGTAACAGCATTTTCTAAGTCATGTTGGCTACAAACTTCCTGCCTGTTCTCAGGAATTCTTTCTTTGTTAGGGTTGTTTATGGGACAGATGCCCTTAGTGATGCTGAGAATGGTCTCGTCCTGTATGAAATACCCACTGTCCTACCAAGGGATGCTGCTCTCTTTAGTGCCATCTTAATAATGTAATTCAAATGTTCAGAATGGAGAAATTGTGTGTTTTTTCCTTTTCTTGTATTTCTTTTTTCTTTTTCTTTTTCTTTTCTTTTCTTTTTTTTTTTTTTTTGGTTGTTGTTTGTTTTTAAGACAGGGTTTCTCTGTGTAGCTCTGGCTATCCTGGGGCTTACTCTGAACACCAGACTGGTCTCAAACTCACAGATCTGAATGCCTCTACCTCCAGAGTGCGAGGACGAAAGCTGGGCATCAGAATGCCAAGCAAGAAATTGTTTCCTTACACTTGGCCAACTGTGGACTTAGAAAATAGGAAGAACAACAAGACTCTTTTTCTTGTTTTTAGCAATTTATAATCTAGTTAGAGTTAATAAAATACGAAGTGGACCCATTGTGGTGGTTCATGCCTTTAATCCTAGGCAGAGGCAGGATGATCTCTGTGAGTTTAAGACCAGCTGGTCTGCTAGGTCAGTGTTATACAGAAAAACCCTGACTAGAAGAAAGGAAGAAAGAAAGAAAGAAAGAAAGAAAGAAAGAAAGAAAGAAAGAAAGAAAGAAAGGAAGGAAGATGAGGTAAGAGAGGAAAAAGAGAGTGAGAGAGAGGGAGAGAGAGGGAAAGAGAGGAGAGACAGAGAGAGAAGGAGAGACAGGAGAGACAGAAAGAGAGAAAGAGAGAAAGAGTGAGAGAGACAGACAGAGACAGACACAGACACAGACAGAGAAATAGAGAGACAGAGACAGAGAACAAGGGAGCCAGAAAGTGAAGCAAACTTGGGGCACTACTGGGTGGATTATACCTTGGCAAAATGGGAAATTTGTGGTATATCTCCTTACTGACTACAGTGGGCCTTGGTTTTAGAAGTCAGGTGTTGACAGTGCCTTTGTATGTTGTGGTCTCCAGTCACAGCACATGAATATTCAAGCAGAAGTCCCCTGCAGCCTCTTCTCACCAGTCTCTCATGGGATGAGAATGCCAGGCAAGTCTGTTTTCTGCTGGCTTTCCCAGAGCCCTGGTTGATCTCATTTGGGGTGGGGGTTTCCCCTGCTTGCTCGTGCTTTGTTTTAACTGTGCATTTTGCTGAGGCTGCTTTATGCTCGGTGCAGATCCAGACAAAGAAAACTTTTATGCAAGTAAACAAAACAGATTACACTGAGCCAGGATTTCTGTGCGGGACATATTCCTTAGACTATTTCTGAGCAGTTATTTATGGATGTCTGTTTATCCCCTGGAGCCTGACTTCACCTCTTGGTGCAGTGAAACCACTCTGTGTTTAGTGCAATGGTCTGCCACCCCAGGGAATGGCTAGATGTCAAATATTTACCCCTGTGGGAATGAACGAAAGTCAGAGATACACAGAAAATAGGACTTAATTGCAGGGCACACGGGAACTAGCATCATTTTGAGGGAAATGGATTTTAAAGAAAACAAGTGAAATAAAGAGATATCACAGCTTTAGCCTTTTTTTAAAAAAATGGGACAGGGTGGAGAACCCTCTAAAGTATAAAGTGACTTCAAGCAGAGGGAGATTTTCACCTTCCTGCTCTCTCAGCAACCACACCCACCATTTTCTCACCTGGCCCAGCACCAGGCCCAGAGGGAGACATTTTAAATGTTTTATTCTTTTAATTGGAAACGGATGCTGCACCTTGTCTTTCAAGCCTGCATTGAGAGGGAGTTAGGTAGTGAGGAATAAAGTAGTGAGGGACTAAGAGAGGGAAGGAAGATGAAGGGGCAGGGGTGAGGGGGAGGGGAGGAAGGAAAGAAGGGAAAGATCAGTAAGAGAGAGAGGGAGGAAAGGAGAGGGGGGTAAGAGAGTGAGGGAGGAGGGAGAGAGGGACAGGGGGAGAGAGAGGGAGAGAGTGAGAAAGAGGGAGAGGTGGGGAAGAGAAGAGAGACCTAGCTAAGTATTAGTTTAGCCCCAATGAAACCTCATAAAACTTTGAAATCAAACTTGGCATTCAACTCCGTAGATAATCACACTGGAAAACTCCAGAAAGTCAAAAGAAAGTTTACTGTCTTGCCCAAGGTTTTTCAAGTATTGTGCCTCACTGGTCCCGTCCCTTGCCGTTTCCCTTTGGCATTGGACTTCCTGTATTATCAGGTACAACACTGCATTTCTACAGGCTATTTCAAATCATGCCAAGTTGCAAAAGGGCTTGTAAAATAATTGTGGACAAGGAAACAGAACAGTCGCTAAAACCATAAAGGGACTACTACACCGAAGGCCAGGCTTGAAATAAAGTCCATGTGACCTAGGTAACAGTAGAAGCTTCTGAAATCTGGAAGACAAAGTACAGACATGTTCTTCATTTCGTTTTTTTCACGGGGCACCAGGATTTTTACTTTACTGTAGGCACACAGAGCCTAGGGGAGTTTGCTGAGGCCAAGTTTTCTGATCTGAAACCTGTACACTGCTGAAAACGAATGACAAGGCCATCTCTGCTTAAACACCAAAGTTCAGAGTGACAGCAAATTCCAGTTGAGCCAGGTATCTAATCTATCTGCAGTTACTCCTCGCAGCTCACTTGTCCTGGGAAGCGACCCTAGGCTGCCCTGCCTTTGGTGAGGACAGCTTTGCCTTGCGGCTGGGCGCACCACATTCAAAAGCAAACATTGGACAGCTTCACCTTCTTCCACTTTGGCAAGGAGAGGAGACTCCACAAAGGAGCATTACTTTAGTTGTATTTAGAAATCTAAGTCCCGGCAGACTTAGGAGCTGGTGCCTGGGAGGCCCCTGCATTGTGAGCCCTGTGCAGCAGGCGGGCTTACACAAGCAGGCTTTGTTTTAATTAGCACAGGAGCAGCCCTCCCTTCCTCCTGCAGGGCTTCCAGTTTACAATTGTCCGGGAACTCCCTCAGCTGAAAATGGTTACTAAGAAAATTTCCACAGAAATCCAACCAAAAGGGCCAGGCCAATGCTGGGCTTTTAAAAGAACTTTTCCAAATTGAGTCTTGAAGCAAAGTTGTAGGCAGGAGTGGAATGCTTGCTGGAGTGGATGTCCACTCTAGGGAGAATTCCAAGGTTAACTAGGTGGTTTGCTTCAAAATAGTAGTCTATTCTCTCTACCTCTTGTCCCCAAAGAAAAATAGCACAACCTCCTTTAAATGGTGTTATGAATCTGGTGTAAAGTGACAAAGTCCAGGATATTTAAAATTAAGGGTGACTCTAACTCCAAGCTAGTTTTCAAGAGTGCATTGAATCTGAATGTGGTGGAGTGAGTTACAGAAAACACCAGCCACACCTCTATACACAGCTGCCCTCCTCTAACCTCCAGCATTAGACAGTTTCTAGACCATTGGTGCCCTGAAGTAGTGGAGATGCAAGTTGTATTCAAAGAGAAAATCAGTGGAGGTAGACAAGGGGAGCTGTGGAGGCATTTGCTGCTCCTGGAGAAGGCTTTCTTAGCTTTGGTCAAGAAATGCATGTGGTTCCTATCACACATATTACAACGATTCATCCTTTGTTGCGATTTTCTTGGTTTTATTTGTTCCCTTTCTATTTTCAACAGAAGTGTTTTCAAATTGAAACTTGCAAAATGTGCACAATGAAAAATTTCACCAAATGTATACATATTTTATATCTTAAGTATAAAATTTAAGTGTTTTGAGATGTATGTGTCATAATCATATTTATGTGGTATAAAGTACAATTCATTTGTTCACTTAGAAAGCTAGCACATTTTTTAACTTATATTTTTTTATTTATATTTATACTTTATTAAAACATGTAGTTTCATTTCTTTATCAGGTTTTTTTTATTTGATTCCTTATTGCTCTGTTTTAAGAATTTGCAACTCAAATTAAAATATTAAGTGTTCTGATCTTTAGGTAAAACCAAATACAAATACTTGAGTATTCTCATTTAATTTCCATAGTGCTGAAGGAAAAATTTTTAAGTAAATCATCCAGTTTCTGCCAATGAAAAGCAAGTTGGTGCTGGGAACCACATTTGATCAAAAGTGAAATCCAGAGTTCTCCGGAGCCAGATGCAGATGCATGAGAGGCAAGTTGCTATCAACAAAATAAAAAAAATAAAAATAAAATGTAAACTACATGTCCATGATGATCCCTCTGGATTTTTCAGAGGCGGGAAACTTATAAACTGAGCTTATGTCTGCCCTCACACAAAGAAGAGACACTGAGCTACAGCAGCAGTGCTTCCCTGTAGGTAGGTTCACAGTTAGTGATACGGTGCCTTGCTATTCTGGCTGTCTCCAGGTATGTTTATAAGGGTTGCTGGAGGGCTGAACTCAAAGATAAATGAGCGGCCAAGAGGAAAGAAACCTTTCATCTCAGTCAAGGAGGAAGCCTCTTGTGCCTGGCAATATTAATGGGTGCCATTCCACAAAGGGTTATTCAGGATTGCTGATATGAAATTCTCTGCTCCATACCTTCAGAGGAAAGGTACTCACAGTGAAGCCTCCAAAGACATCAGTCAAGATAGGAAGTTGTAACTGAGGAGGAAGGACTAGATTATTAGGATCTCCTATCATTTTCCAACTGCGTGACCTATGTGCCTGAGAAGCATCCTTCCTTTAGGCCTCATCTTTGTTATCAATAAAATAAGGATGATAAGTGTTAGGTCTCAGAAAGTGCACATGCCAAGAAATGGCCATCTTGGCTCAGCTCAAGCTAGATGAGAGAAGAATTTCTGGTGGTTAGATAAAAGCTAGCATGTTTCAGGAACTTGAGAAATGGCTTCCCTCCTCCCTCCACCCTCCTCCCCCCAAAAGGAGTCATCTCTCTTGCTGCTGACCGAAGGGACTGTCTCAATGGCCATACAAAAGTCCTGGCTCATCTCGCCCTTCCTCCTCCTCCACTATGCTATTCTCTGTTATTATCTCTGCTTCCTTGGCCCTGGGAATATCCAATCTGCTTCTTTTTCTCTCTGCTCTAGGCTCTGTCAGATCCCTCTGGATATCCTCCCCACCCCACCTCTCTCTGATCCACAATCAAAACCTTCCCCTAATCATACAATTGTCATTTCAGTGGTTTATTTTCTGTACCCCTCATTTACAGTAAAATCACCCTTATAATGAAGGATCATACGAATTATAAAGCTGGTTATAAGAGTAAGAGACAAGAGAAATACTTGGTAATTGTATGACAGGACAATGCAGTACAGAGGTTCCTTTATCTTGTATGCTTGATAAGGCCATAACAAGTTTAACTAGAATTTGATCTCTTTTGTCGAGAATACCATGAAAAGTTAGGGCCTGAGGTCAAGATGCCCCAGCTAATTCTTTGTGCAAACTACTTCTACAACTGATTAAGTGCAGATGTAGTTTTTGCCTTTAAAATTTTTATGATCTGAATGCTCAGGGCTACACTTGAGTCCCCCAATACCTGAGTATAGTCCCAGCCAGAAGGAATAAAAACTTTCAATTGGCTATAAACTCTGACTCAGTGGTGATCTCTCTTGTGATCCCTGTAGCATTTTGGAGGCCCCAGCAAGATCCCCAGAAACTGGAACTCAACATTTAGGAACATTGGGACCCCCAGTAGTATGGAAGAGTATGACAGATGTAAAAGAATCTTAGGAAATGCACACCCTGAAAAGTTCCAGGGTCCAAGGAAAATTCTTTGATTGATCACTGTTTAGTGCACCAAAGGCACTCTACCCAAAAGAAGGCAAATTAAAAGTCATCGGCTGTGAACATCTCCAGAAGTAAGTTTGATATATAAGAAGCACCATACGCTTAGGACACAAAAGGGGGATAGATCCTGTGTCTGGGATTCATGTGAGTCATTATTAAATATTTCTCATCTGTTCAGGTGTATGAATGAGTGATAGCTACCCCTAGGTATGTTTACTATATGCCTCTGTAAGACTGTAAGACTCTCTCCATTTGTCTTTCTGTATTTTGTTGTCAGTTCTGTTGGCTGAAATAAAAAACATATCTAAAAAAAACAGCAGGATATACTAGCCAAGATTCTGCTATTGCTTCCCCTGAGGTAAACTATAATGTACCACAGGCTCATGGGCCATGCTGGGTGGACCATTCACATGCTATAGTAACCCTCTTCCCTTCCCATAGCAACTGTGGCCACACCTCAGCCATACCTCAGTCACACCTTAGCATTCGGTTTCTGCTGTTGTTAGGGTTATGTAAGAGGTTCCCAAGCCTTGGTGGTTGCCACTAGTTTCCATGTAATAACCAATGGCTTTCTTTGATGCAAGACCCTTCACCTTGGTTTAATACATGTCCCCTCTTGTTGAGGACCCAAATTCTTTTGGCTCCACCAAGTTTCTCAGAGAAACCCCAAAACCTTCTCTAACTGTTCTCTCAGCCCCTGCAGAGGGAATTGATGGTTTCCTCTTACCTGTCTGGAGCACATGAATCCAATTTGTTTAGTTGTTTGATCCCTGCTTGTAGTCCAGGAATCCTGGTGTTGCTCTCAGTGTGGAGGTTGAGGGAGTCTCAGAGTAATCACAGGGAAGAAAAACAGGTCCCTGAGCTATATGTTCTCTGTTCCTTCCTTTGCCTATTCTGCGAACCTGGCTGAGGCCAGGAAAGGGAGAAGTAATCCCCCAGTCACACTGGGGTGGGGGTAAAGAAGATCAAATCCTCCTGGTTCATAGTTTATGCTCTTTTCTCCATTAGTGACATTTATAATTAGAAGATTCAAAACTCTCCACTTTTAGAAAAGTTCTAGCCTGTTGGAAACCATTTTAAAGCAAGAAGGTATGGGATGTGGTGTTTTTTGTTTTTTGTTTTTTGTTTTTTGTTTTCTTCAAGTATTATGGGGAAGATTTAAAGCAGCAGCTAGAAAACCTACCAACTTATTCAGGGTAAGTCAAGATATTCAAGGACCCAATAAATTGCCTATTGGATTTCTGGAAAAGCTCTTTGAGAGAGATATTGAGTACTTAATCCCACAGATCCAGATGCTCTCCAAACCAAAAATCTACTAATACTACCTTTGTCATGCAATCAGACTCAGACATAAGGAGAAATCTCCAGAAATTAGAAAAATTTGGATAGGGCTCATCTTTTGGAAATTTCTCAGAAAATTTACAACAGCTGAGATTCAGCTGAAAACAGAAAGGGAAATTCTCCCATGTGGTGATCCCTGCCTTTGAGGAAATAGACAAGAGAAGAAATGAAGGCAACTGAAAAGAAGAAGGGAGTCAGGGACTTACCAGCATCATTTAATGGGATCCTAAATACAGGTACGTTAGAATTTAGACAAAAATATCTACAAAGCACCCTGCTCCAGGGTGTAGATGGCTTCTTCATAACTCTGGCCACTGAGAAAGAATGTGGACAGGCAGCACAAGTCATTTTAGAGGTCTTCCAAGCCCTGGAGTACAAAATATTAGCCAAGAGGGCTCAACTACATTTCCCTCAGGCCATGTACCTTTGAAAGGGTGACTTTGGGCTCTCAGGGCAGGCTAAATCAGAAAGCTGCAATGAAGTGATATCTGGAGCCCAGTGGCTGGCCATTGACCCTCCTAGCCTGTTCACCTCAGCCGCTTCTAATTTTCCTTTGGGTGATGGATATTTAGCATAGTTTTATCAATTTGTCTGGCCATTGTAAGTAAACAAGCAGGTAGGACTTGATCCTGCTCAGATTTAAGTTCACACAGAACCAGAAGTGTTTAGTTCATGGGTTATGGTTGCACTTTTCACTACAACTTGCAAGGTTTTGTTTTAATAATCCTAAAAACATTTCCTGTAGTCATTGTGCTTTCTAAGACCATCCTGTGTGTATTTGTCATTTTCAAATTTACCAGCCTTGTGTTTCATAGAAACTGTCATAGAAGTCTCATTCTAAAGTATGTTAGTGAAAATATGTGAACAAGAAGTAGACTCTCTTTCTCTCACA
>JADRCD010223199.1:20053-35100 GCA_019843815.1 Montemys delectorum
ATTACATATATATAGACTGTCTTCATCCGTATGGTATGCTATAGTAAAGAACCTCAGACTGGATAATTTATAAATAATAGAAAGTTATTGTTTACAATTCTATACTGTAAGAATTCCAACGTCAAGGTGCTGGCAGATTCAATATCTCTTAATAACCTGTTCCTTCTCATCTTATCAATGATACTTTCTGCATGTCCATGCACAGTGGAAAGGAAAGACACTCTACATTGTTTTTCAGTGTCATGAGGAGTCTGGCTTTATGACTTAATGACCTCTGAAATACCCTACCTACTTCATAATTCTATTGGTTAACTTGGAATTGGATTTAAACAGGAATTTGGGAAACATGAATTTGTATAAACATAGAATATAAAATATTCAAAATCAAATTTAGTCAGATAGGTACGCTTATCTTTGAAGCACCTTAACACAAGAGTCAGATTTTAATGAGGGATATACTTATGAGCATTTTTTTAAAATTGGTTTTGCCTTGGAACTACATGTTTCAGAGAACATCTTCTAAAACCAGAGTGAATCAAAATGTGAGGGAATCTTAAAATGAACTCTTAGTTGTATGGCTCTATGTCCATCCATGGTAGAAAGTTGCTGATCTTTATCCTAATCCCTAAAATGACTGTGCACAGAGAGGCAGGTAGAAGGCATCTAAAAGGGCATGTACATGTTCTTCAATAACCACACTGGGAATAATTTCCTTTTTGAGGAATATTGATATTCTTAGAGTGAGAGACGTACACACACACACACACACACACACACAGACAGAGAGAGAGAGAGAGAGAGAGACAGAGAGAGAGAGACAGAAATATCATATCTGACATAGGCAAGCACATCCTTATATACAGGCAGAAAATTAAAATGTACCAGACAACAGATTTCTTAGAAACTTAAAGTACTTAGAAAAAAAAATCTTTCTTGAAATATGTTCTGCTACTTAGCTATTGATTATTTTTCTAGCCTTTCCCTCCATACCTTAAAAAATAGATAGATAGATAGATGGATGGATGGATGGATAGATAGATAGATAGATAGATAGATGGCAAGAAACATAGATATATAGATATTATATATGTAGCTATTTTAGCTCATTATCTTTACTATCGACTTCAAAATGGCTGCAAAATATCCATCATGCAGATAAGTGGTACTTTTGTGGGCTGGACATTTGGATTGTTTCTAACTTTTCACTGTAAATAAGTCTATGGGCAATAACCTTGCTCATAAATCTTTGTCTGCATTTGTTTGTTTCCTTAGGATGAATTCCTAGAAATAGAATTATTGTATCTAATGGCATGACTTTTTTTTTCAAAGCTCTTTATACACTAAAGCCTAAGAGCTTGCCAAAACACTTATACAACTCTACAATTCCACAACAGATGAAGTTGGACAGTGATGATTGTAGTTTGGGACCTCTGAATAAAAGTCTACATAGTGAGCCTTTACTGAAAATTTTGTGAAGATAGAGATGAACTTATTTATCAGGACAGTCTATATTGGAGGCTTTTGCTAGACACATTTACATTTATTAATTTATAATTCTGCCAATAAAGAGAGTGAGTGGTAAAGATGGATGGTTAGTTTTAATTCTGACATTTTGATCTTGCCCCTTAGAGCTTGTTTCTCCAAAAGCTACATTGCTATGGTTTGAAGTGTTTCTCAGAAACACAGGGGCTGAATGCTCCTGCCCAAGCAGGTGACAATGATGCAGTTTTGGAGACAAGTCACTGAAGAGTATGTGCTGACTCTGTCCTTTCCTCTTACTACGCTTCACAGTCATTGCCTCTGGCAATGGGGCCAGAATCCCTTGAACTAAAATCTGTGAAGCCATGAGCTACAATAAATAATTCCTAACTTGTCATTGTTTATTTAATGAATTTTGTAATATTACAAAGTAATTAATACATAGCTAATCTATTTTATTCCTCTCAAGACAGTATCAGTAACTTGTATTTTGTTTATGCACTCCCTTGGAATACTGTCTTTATCATAGTACCTGCCACTCTAAATATTTTATAACCCCTCCATTGCTCACTTTTAAAATCATACTTTTGTACACTTGCATAATAACTCTTTCTTCATTTAATTATCTGTTAAAATATCACCTCTGAACGAGCATACATCCTGAGTGAGCTTAGCTCTTCCTTTACATTGCTTGACTCATTGCTAGAAATCATCACTCGACTTAACACCATAAACTAATTTTCCTATTTGCACATTGTTCTCTTCTTTGTTCTACAACAGATTAGACTTAGTGAGGGCAGAGCTTTGTCTGTTTTATCCACTATCATATCCCAGTGTGCCCAAAGTATCTGGCACACAGCAGCTCAATAGAGGATTGATGAAGTAAGAACTGAGCCAATAATTCTCCTTACCTTTAGCTTCCTTTGAAAAATACCTGCACACCTGTCTAATTTGCTAATGAAAATAAGCACAGCATTCCATCTTTGCCTCTTTTCTATGAGGTACCTTTTTTTCCTGTGGGACTCGAGGTTTTAGCTGAGTGGAAGACCACTTAAACACCATTTAATGAGAGGAGCCATTTCCTGCCTAACATCTAATCTGCAAATTAATCTCCTACTGAGAAGGAATATGGGCATGGCAATGCTTTCTCTTCCACAGTTTTTACATCTGCTTGTGCTCATGGACTTATTATTTACTTATCTTGTATCTGTTATCAAAAAGCTGGACAAGAAGCTAGCTGTGGAATGATTTCTAGGGACAGGCATGCAAGGAGAGTCCATCATGAGGATGTGTTCAAAATGACTCACAGTGACTGTAAAAATGACAGAGCATCCCTCTCTCACTTGACAACACTATTTAAAAAAGCAACAAAAGTTCCTCAATTTTCCCCTATTCAGAACAAACGCTATGCAGTCCTTTACCTCCCTCAGGCAGAAAATTTTTGGCTAAATATGCATTGACGTTTTAAGAATTTGCTCATTCTTGTGGTAGTCAACTTAGCCAAGTTGTAAAAATTGAAAGATTTTATATGGTGAAATTTAAATTTTTCACTTCAAAGAAACAAGGAATACTGTAACCGTGGGGAAACATTTCTACTGGTAACAATTGCTGGAGGGAGGAGACACACCCTTCTTCAGTGTACACAGACATGGTTCTCAGCCTCCTAGTTCCCATCATTTCTTGTTCTGTAGACACTCTGAGACAGGCTGCCAGTGTATGCTATCATCAGACTTACCTCAACTCTCTTTCACGTGTTAGAGAACTGTGTCTCTGTTCCTATTCTATCTGTAAGTTTTGCCGTTGTCCAGGGTTCTGCGAACACTGGAATGGGAGCCTTCAACCTTGAGTGGGTGATATGGTTAAATATTTTTCTCTGTTTTGGTTTCTGGCTATGGAATTAGGTAGTTAATCTTTGTCTTGGATTCAGGAGTTAATGTGGTGTTTCCAAGGTTGTCTACCCAAATCAATATAGAACAAGTATCTACGGACCTGGTCATACCATCCTAAATACCCCAAAATTTACTGAAGTAACGCTATGCCTATATTTCCAGATGTGGCCTCTGCAGTTTAGTGTGGAGTTTCATGATGGCATTAGCTCTTTTTAGGAAGAAATCCCATGGATCTTTTCTTCTCTGTCTCACTGCATCACATGAAGAAACAGCAAGAACTTGTCAAGGAAAGGTTTTTCAAAGGGAAATGAAGGGTTATTAAAGCCACCCACTCTTGTGGTTTTTCTTATGGTGGCGCAAACTGACTATTAACCAACACTGGTTAGAAATTACATGATCTTGAGCAGAGAATACAAGAATGACAAATAAGCTGATAAAAAATATGGAGTATTTTCAAGTCTTCTCTTGCTCAGCCAGGGCTATTAAGTTGATTTTCAGCCCTAAGCAAGCTTGCCCTGGCTCTTATACCTGCTGATTTGCTGTTCAACTATAGGAAAGCATGTGGTACGTATCTGGACAAGTGTACTGTCCATATACTATTGTGCTGCGAATCCATGCCTTCACATCTGTGGTGAAAATGATGTTGTTATGTCCTTATGACCCTGTAAAACATTCTCATCCTAGAGTGCCTGGGCCAGCTCTGAAAGGCATTTTCTTTGTTTAAAATATTAACCTAAGAAAATGTCCTCTAGTTTTGTAAGGCTTTGAAATTTTAAATTTATCCTGACACCATCTTAAAGGTACGGTTACCATCAATGTCTTCCTAGTTAATGGCTTTCCCACTTTACAGAGTTCTTCAGCCACAACTTACCCAGAAGTGTTTCTTGCTTTAGGTGCCTGTTTTTCTTCTCTGATAAGATGGGGGGCAGCAGTTGTTAAATTTCTCAATCTTTCTCTCTATCAGTTTTCTTTCTCAGACTCTTGTAGGCCATGGAACTTTTCCCGTGTAGTTTTATCTGTGTATTTGTTTTCACTTTATAACTTCCACTTCCCCAGTACCTTTTCTGTCCAACTGTGGTGAGCATTTCCATTCCCAAATTACAAAGATACAAGAGATAATATGAAGACATGAGTCTGATATATCAAAAAGAGCATGTAAATATTAACTTAAGATCTGGTAGTTTCCCTACCTTTGGAACTAAATATTAAGCCAAAGAAGTGGGAAACTGGACAGAAGCTTAGCTTTTAGCAGAATTGGATTTCCAGTAAATACGTCTGGTCTTTCCTAGTTCTGTTGATTTTAGTGAAATGCTATTACACACTTAATGTCAGATCGATATAAGCCTTAATAATAGTTAAGAGAAAAGGGTAATTACAGTCTGAAATTTTCAGCTAAAGTTTCCACTTAAAGACACTCAGTATTCAGGAAAATGGAATATACACATTGTTATTCTTGATTCTCAAGCCCTTCCCAAAGCAATAGTCGTTTACATCGTTGTTGTTTTTTTTTTTAGCTACAAATGACAGAATTGGTTTCAGAAAACCTTGAGATGATCACTGGCCAAATGTTTGGACAAATTCTCAGGGTTCCTTCCTACCTCACCTACCACCTGCTCTTTTGTATGAAGGTTGACAGGCCATGTGCAGAGTCCCGCTGGGAGGACGTTTCAAGTGGCCCCCAGACCTGCACAAAAGCAGGAGGGGTCAGTGGCCCACAGCAGCAGAGAACTCCTTCCACTGGTCACATAATCTAACATTGAAGCTCAAGTGGTATTTGAAAGTGACTTTGTAACTACTGTCCATTTGAAGGAATTTTGCCCCAAACCATGGACAGAGTTCTGAAACACACTTCCAGCCTAGAAATGACGCATAGGTCAATTTAAAATCCACTGACAGGGAAAGTCTAAGCATGAGCCAGATAAAACATGCTGAACTTGCTGATTTCTTGTTTGTTTGCTTTATAATTTTCTTTAAAAATTAATTGTGTGTATGTGTGTGTGTGTGTGTGTGTGTGTTTGCATTCACGCACCATTATGGAAGTCAGAGGTCAACTTCTTGGAGTCACTGATTTCATTCCACTATGTGTCACCTGGTGATTGAACTCAAGTCATCCATCAGACTTGGCAACAAGTACCTTTGTCCGCTGGGCCATCTCACCTGCTCGGCTTTGTAATACGTTATCAATAAATCCAGCTGGATTCTTCTCAAGTTCTATTAGCACTGGCCCTCATGAGGCTCAGATGCTCACTCCTAGTGTGTGGGATGAGTGGTGGGCTACAGAGCTGCCCTTTCTTTTTTCTTGAGTGACTACAGTGATTAGGGGAGAGCTGAGTGAAGTTAGTAAACAACGGTAGTAAACCCCACCTAGGGGCTGCACATTTCCCTGTTTGTCAGATTGAGATCACTATGAAGACAATAATAAGTCTCATCTTCTACTTGACTGCAGCATGTTAGGAATCTCAGGAATAGGAGCAGAAAGCTCTATAATTCCCACTGTGATCATAAAGGAACAGCAGCCACGCCACAAAGTATCCTCATGTGCTAATAATTACTGCTTGTCCGTCATCTTACCACACGAAACAAGCTGCCCCTGTTCTTCACACACCTGTGAATGAAATGCTCCACATGACTCTCCTAGGTTAAAGATTGTGTTTATATTATTTTGTCTGAATTTGCCACTCCGAGTTGAAAGTAATCACATATTCCACACTCTCTTCCATTTTTGTTATAATAGTCTACTTATGTTATGAATCAATGGAAGCTATTGTATTTACAATTTACAAAATGAATTGGTCTTTACCTGAAACTATGTTTTTCCATAATCTGATGAGTTTTTAAAGTTTGTTTAGAATTTTAAAAATTGAAGATAATTTTGAATGCATAAGCTGATTAGTTTATGATTACTGATGAATTTGAAGTCAAATAGACTTCATACAACTCTAAGACAAGAAATCTTCAAAGCAAAAATTTCAGAGGTTTTAGCTTTAACTCAAAGTGGAACTAAATTTAATATCAAACTAACAGGTTGTGTGTTGTCTAATGATGTAAAGTTCCAGTAAAACTCATGGCTCATGGTACCTTAAAGTACACTTAACACAACATTTTGAAAGGTAGAAATTTATTTTCCTTCACAGGCATTCAGAAATTATAGTTGAGCAAATGCATGAATATAAATAGTCTCTTTCTCCTGACTGGAGGTGTTACCATCCACCTGGCTCACTTCCTTCCCAGGTAATTATACAGGCCTCTTAAAATCACCCCTGATGCTCTAATTAGACACAATCTTCTTTGTTTCCTATTGAAAACTGCTGCCTTGAGTCTTGCTCTGGGTGACTTTCAAACCCCAGCCCCTTTCTCAACTTCCTAAGAGTTCTTGAGACTCCTAATGAGTACTATGAGTAACAACTGAGAGATCTGAAAGGGCTTGGGAGGTGTAATGTCTTATTGTCATTTCAGCATCGCCCCTCTGACATTGCACAAGTCTTCTGAAGGCAGTGCAAGCCGAAAAGGAAACAGCACACAGACTATGTCGCCAACGTGCCGCTGCTCCAAGTCTAGAAGAGCTTAGTGCTAGATAGGGGATCACATTACCAGTCTGATAGTTATTTTATCAATGGAACACCAAATATGGATAACAGAACGGACTGAATGATCTCAGTCAGCCTAATAGACTATTTTAACTGTGGTTCCTAGGAAGCACCGAAATCAAGAGTGAATTGCCCTTAAAAAGAATGGAGCTGAGCAGAATCGGAGAGGTGTTTGCTCACACCCCTGGTGGTTTCCTCTAATGCCTTTCCCAAGAGCTATTCAGATGTAAATTTTCTGGTCCTATAAAGTTATAGAATCCTATAAAATTAGCTTATAATCTCTGTGTGGAAGCTTCTATAAAGTCATGATTCTTTAAATATTCTAGTTATACTTTTAAAAGCAGCTTTCACAGAGGGGATACATATTAATTGTATACGTATGTCATAGGCTTGTTAATTTACTTACTGCCTTTTCAGACATTTTGAAACCTCACATAAGCTATTGAAAAACAGGTCTCAGCATGGCGGTGGTGGCGCACACCTTTAATCTCAGCACTTGGGAGGCAGAGGCAGGCGGATTTCTGAGTTCGAGGCCAGCCTGGTCTACAGAGTGAGTTCCAGGACAGCCAAGGCTACACAGAGAAACCCTGTCTCTAAAAACCAAAACAAGCAAAAAAGAAAAAAAAGAAAAACAGGTCTATGCCATGGGCTCTGGCCTGCTCCTATATGTATGTGTGTATGTATATATGTATACATATATATATACACATACATATATATACATACATACATATATATTTATGGATGTATATATATTTATGTATATATATCCATTATGTGAGCATATATAGATACATAGATACATACATATAAAAGCTCACTGGTTGCAAATATAAGACACACTCTGTAGCTTCTGGCCATGATAAAACTCAATAGTCAATACCAGAGTCACATAAGCAAAGATGCACTTTGGCTTATTTTCTTTAAACTTGACAATCTACATCTTCCAAGAGAAACTACTAAAAAATGAATATTGTCCATGAACCTTAATATAAGACCTAATTGCACAGATTCTCTTTCTTATCTCACTGCGTACGGACTTCCTTCCTTGGGCTCCCATCAGCTCCTCAAGTCTCTCTAGGAACTGTATGTAATATATTTTTATTTTACACACTTTAATTTCACTTTCTTATCATTTATCACTTGATACACTGCATCTAAACCTAACTCTCTGGTTAGGATTCTTTCTTACTGAGTGGCTCTCTGGGTAAGGATAAACCGGGTTCAGGTCAGACAAGAATCACAAAGTCATTGCCTAGTAGGTACAAGAGTCACACCAGAGGGACATCTGGTCACAGTTATAAAATTTAGTGGTCGGACTTTCAAGGAACAGAGACATACTGTGAACATTTGCAACCAAATCACTTGGATTTCAAAATAGGGAAGCACTGGAACTTACGACCATACTCACAATCTGAACTCAAAACCAAACTAGATAGAAATCATAATGGGAAGACTCAACAATGCCCATCAGAAATAGTGGGAATTGCAGGTTTTTTACAACCTCCTTTTAATAAGGGTTCAACTTCTTCTGTAAACCACCACCCAGCAGAGGTAGTAGAAGAGAAAAGTTGTTAGTATATAGGGGAAGTGAGCCTGTTCAGCAATACTTCTTTGGGGAGCAAGCTTGATCTTCTTTGGCAGTAGTTTAATCCCATAGCAGACACCAAAAATGACTCAGCAGCTGCAGATCAGTCCTCTAGGGCAGGGAGACAGCGCACATGAACTGTCAGCTACAGTCCAGTCCTTTCAGTGAGCGGTCACCTGGCATGAACCAGCAGCTGTAGTTGAATCCTGAAGGAACCGTCACAAATCAGCCTAAGATTTCGGGGCAAAAGGAGCAAGCTGCTGCAAGAACCTCACAAGCAGTTTTTGAGCAAGTTTCTCTCAATGGCAGTGTTATCACAAGTTGAACTCAACAACACTATGTAAGGCAAACCAATACTTGTGTGTCTTAACAAAGAATAGGAGGCAGAGCAAACCAATGTTCAGTGCTCATCTCCCACTGACTGTGGGGTCATATTTATACTCCTTCATCAAGTGTCCTTTCATGTGTTTGCTGTATCCAAACATTCTTTCACCTGTGTCTGCTTCAGGAAAACATCCTTTCACCTGTGTGGCCCAGCAAAACATCATTTGACATAACTAACCTTCCAAAGAAACTAGAAGTTTCCACTTCAGGGAATTGTGTTTTCCTAATTAGAAATAACAAAACCATCCTCACATGGAGTAGTCACTTCTCTCTGAGTCTAACGTAAGTTCTGCAAAGCTCTGCGGGTTGTAAAATGGAAGAAAATGGAACCAGGTTTCTCACTGAAACTCCTCTGCTTCGAAGTGTTTAGAAATGATTCAAGTTATAGGATTGAAATAGACCAGGCCAGGAATATTTTTGAACAATAATCTCTGTCGTCATACCTGGCTAACATTTGCATTGTTTTCAACTGCTCTTTAACAACCCCAAGTTTTGGACATTGAACATTTTCATATAACATTACTGGCAGGACTAAATTGCGAAACTTCAGAGGAGGTAACCTAATAGCACACTTTCTCCCCCCCGGGACCAGTGAGGTGAAAGCTTCCGGAAAAAACATAGTTGAAGACTGTTTCTTCTCCAGAAACTTCTTGCACTTGGAAAAGGTTCTAGCTGCTAAAAATAATTGAGTCGTCTACCGATATGTCATTAATTTTTCTTATTTTCGGCTGGGAAAACTAGAAGGCCATTCTTTACCTTTCAAACTGTAATTAAAGAATGTTTAGTCAAAGCTGAACATCTGATTAGAAGAGAGTTGAAAATTACAGGTGCACATTCTGGGAGGGTGGTGTTAGGCATTGCAATGCTATTGTTAGTTCTGCCAGTGAAAAATAAGGCTTGGGAAAGCCAAAGTGTGGAAGCTTCTGTGCTCCCTGATGCTAGTCTACTTTCTTCTCTTGTTCAATGAAACCTAAATATGGAGAGCCAGAAGAATGGGATGGTAACTCTGGCGACCAAGCCTACACTGTAAATATTTACACCATCAAATGCAGAGCCTCATGGTCAGCTGTGACGCTGACAGTCCTGTATGGCACTCCTGACAGGCCTTCACCTTAAAGAGAGGCCAATAACAACATAGAAAAACATCTGAAGAGAACAGACATAACTGCCATGAATTAAATGCTTCTCCACATCGACATCATGTGACTTTTAAATTCACAGTGTGAACCTTTCTGTACAACTAAGTATCCCACATTTCCACGGAGAGGCACTTACTACTTGGGAGGTGGAGTGGTGGAGTGGTGGAGTGGAAAGAACATGATTTAACTCAGAAGCCGAGGTTCCCATCCATCCAACTCATACACTTAATAGCTCATAAACTTAGGCCAGTTAGTCTCTCTGTCATTGTTTCCTCGTTTTAAAAGCTCCCACTTTATGGTGTCTTGTGAGGACACGAGTAGAGCAAATGTTTGTAGAATGTGTGCTTTGGAAGCTGAAAGGACTACTCCAACACGGATGCTTTGACTTCAGTAAGTTGGCCAAATGATTTTCCCTCATTGATCAACCTGACCTCATTTAGCAGTAATAGAAACACACAAGTACTTGCAAAGTGACAGTCTTAGTGAATGTAATTCAGCCGGTACTAAAACATGATTTATTTTTTTATTTTATATCTATAAGTATTTTGCCTGTGTGTGTGTGTGTGTGTGTGTGTGTGTGTGCGCGCGCGCGTGCGCGCGCGCATGCGTGTGAGTGATCCAAAAAGTTAAGATGAATAGGTAAAATCCCTGGGACTGGAGTCACAGATGGCACCTTGCCATGTAGGTAGTAGGAACCAAGAGCAGCAAGACGCTCAACCTGTGCAATCGTGAGACAGCTCTTAACATTTGCTTTTGGTAGCTGTCTGCATTGCCTTGATTTTTCAGTCACCATCCAACCTCAGTACTAGTTTTCAAAGCCAGTGATCAATGCCCTTACTTGTTGGTCTTTATGGGGCAAGGTTCCTCAGTAGTGTTTATACTCTGCACAATGCTTTTATTGAGTACTTGCTGAATAAGTAACAGAATTCATAAAACATCATTACTATTCCACAATGTTTTAGCCTAAGAACATGACACATTGATACACAAAGTCCTAGTCCATATGGAGATTGGCAAGTAAATATGAACAAAAACTACATAATTTTCTTTTTCTACAAATTTAACTTTTTGAATAAGCACATAAAATTGTGCATACTTATATATAGCATGAAGGTTTGAAATATATTATGGAAAGGCTAAATCTAATTAGCAAAAGCATTACAAAGTTATCATTTTGTGGCAACACTCATTACCACTCTCCTAGCATTTTCAAAAATATAGTAATTATTAACTATAGCCATCATGCTGAAAATTCATTTTGATGAGATAATTCTAAGTTATTTGATCTGATTTATTTTAAAATTTTAAACATAGAACAAAGAAAGGAATTCTGCTGGTCTAGCAAGGTGGTGGTAGTAGATTGTTTTACTAAGGTTGATGACCTCACCAGCCCAAGGAAGTTGGCTTGGTTGCCATTACTAGACATAATTTCCATCCTGTGGAATGGGCCTTAAGTCCAATTAGGCAGCTGTTGGTTACCACCACACGTGGGTGCCATGTATTGCACTTTTAACAGATATCTTGCTGTGCCAGTACTTGTTGTAGTTCGTAAGTGTGGCCGCTGGGTAGGACTACTTAATTGCTTCTCTCCCTTGGCAGCTTGCATAGAATTTTCCGGCATCATGGAATCTAGACTGCAGACAGAGGCTTTCAGGTAAGACCCAGCTCAAATCATCTGAATTCTGTGTTCTAAGCGTGTTGTGTCTTCAGCAATGGGGGGATTTAATCCTTTGTCACTGAAAGGCAACCAAAGGCAAAAGCAATCTTCTATATTGCCTTTAGGAGTCATTTGAACTACCCTGACTGATTTAGAAAGGAAAATGGATGGTGACTTCAACTCTGGAGAAGGGAGGGAGGTCAATACAGGTCTAAACCATTAGGCAAGACATTTTTTATGACTGGCACTGGGGTTTCTGTTAGTCCAGGTTTCTTGTGGCAGCCCTGTCTGTCAGCCTAAGTGTCATAATTTCCTTTAAGATGTCCTGTACATATACGCTTATATAGATTGCACATTATTGTAGGTAAATATAAATATAAAATAATATGATCCCTTTAAGAATTATCAAATAATCTTGATACTATTTGTCCCTTGTCCCTCATTCTACTTCTGTATTGACCTCCCTCCCTTCTCCAGAGTGAAGTCACCATTCATTTTCCTTTCTAAATCTGAAGCTTTTTCCCACATATAAGTATAGATACCACCCACCCCTCACTAAAGAAGCCACATATACAGCAAATGGAGACCAGCATTGAGAATTACAACTGCTGAGATAAAATTATTGTGGGAAGCTCCAATGGATACATCTACATCAGGTCTTCTGCTTCTATAGCTCAGAGAACTCCACCAAGAAGGGCTCAAATATCAGAAAGTCTACATCTACAGTGAAACAGTTTTGCCTAGAACTGGCTGTACAAAAGAAGACTGGAGCAATGGCAAGTCCCATGGACATGCTAATGTGGAAGATGAAGAATTTCACAGGCCTGCATTCCTAGACAAAAAACTATAGACTACTAATGGCTGCTGGGAGAAGGAAAATAAGCCTCCCTCAGGGAGGAACCCCTTATTGGTTGCCCAATGTAGTGTTCAGCTCTGAATATACATACACAAAAGGTTGTATTTATAGATCTGCACACACACACACACACACACACACACAAACACACACATGCACACACACGTGTGTAATAGTAATAACAATAATAAAAGAGGCTATGAACTTGAGAGTTGGTGGAGGGAGGACAACAAGGCTGGAGGAATGGAAGGGGAAAGGGTAGTAATATAATTTTATTCCAATTAAATATATTAATATAAATAAATCCAATTAAGATAAAAATTATGTTTTAGTCTGCATGAAAGGAGAGAGATTCACATAAAGAGACTCCAAGTACCAATGCTCTTACATCTTCCTACAGGTGTGGTCCACTCTGAAAAGCAAGACATGCAAAAGCTCTCTGGGGAGGGAGGAGGTTTCTGTCTCAGATAAAGGGTAAGAAACATTCTACTTTTAAACTATGAGACACATGAGGACCTAATTATTTTGAATATGACAGTTTGAAACAAATCAGGTTCTGATGCCAAGAGTTTTAGTTAATACATGTTACTTTTAAAACAGTACAATTAAACTGTTAAAAACATCTAGGCTATAAATTGGGAGAATGAGAAAAACTCCTTGCAAGAATAGAATAAACCATTCTAAGACACAGCATAAGACAGGGAAGGCTGGCAAGGGCTCTAAAGAAAGAGCCTGGGAACAATACAGTGACAGAGACAGAGTTTTAAAGAATTAATGAAAAGCAAGAATTCTTATATTTCAGAAGCATGACAAATTATATAATAGAAATTAATTCACATCCATACCCATATTTAAAATTTCTTAGACATAAAGAACAAGAGTCTAAATAAGAGAAAAAAAAGATAATTTAAGGGTTATAAATTACAAAAAACACAAGATTTTTCAACTTTAACAGTAGAAGCAAAACTTTAACAGAAGAAAATAAGGGATTCTTTAGCTGGGTGGAAAAGGGAAGAGTAATGACTTGTCAATCTGGAATGCCAAGCTGAAGCTGTAGCTTAAGAAAGAAAGTGAAATCAAGGTATTTTCAAACAGTCTTGGAGAAATAGCCTTCAACACTTGGAGTTTTGGAGGGTGGGAATCAGAATGAAATTCAGTCACAGAAATGGTTGTGGCCCAAGAAACAGGACAAACCCAAATAGGCGGTAGCTTTATAAAGTCGTTCTGAGGACAAAAATTCAGAATTTAGTAGCAAGTGGAAACTAAAATAAGGACCAATCAAAGAGTGGCAGGAGGTAGGGCAACTGAATTGACCTGGTTAGCTTGTGCTACAGAGCAGGGCTAGGGATCTTTTGTTGGTTTCGCTTGGTAAATTCTCTTCTTCCCCAGTCATCCTCTGTTCTCTGTCCTAGAAGGCTAACTTGAGTGGAATATGTCATCATGATTCTCGGTTTCTCTTTGGAATCTAGGCTGGTTAGTTTTATGTCACCTTGACAGAAGCTAGAAACATTTGAGGAGAAAGAATATCAATTGAGAAAATGCTTGTTCGTTGGGGTGCCTTAGGGTTCAAATTGGCTTGTTTGTTGACATATGGGGTGTTTTCTCATTAAGTAATTGATATGCCCAACCCATTATGGTTGGTGCCACCCCTGAATAGGTGGTCCTAAGATATGTAAAAATGGAGGGTGAGTAAGTCAGAGGAGCAAGCCAGTAAGCACTCCTCCCCTCCACTGTCATGGCACTAGCTCCTGCCTCCAGGTTCTGACCCTATTGAGTTCCCGCTTTGGCCTTCCTAAATAAACTGTGGATATCTAAGCCAAAGAAACCCTTTCTTTCTCAAGTTGCTGTTGGTCATGCTGCTTTTCCATAGCAAGACCTAACTAAGACAACATCTCTGATGAATTGGAGGAAGGAAAGAAAGGTCAAGAGAATGGACTATCCTTTGTATATTCCTAATTTTCACCTAAGACTGTCTATTCCTGTCAGTATATGATTACTGATAAATCAGGCAATGATAGATCGATAGATAGATAGATAGATAGATAGATAGATAGATAGATAGATAGATAGATAACATGATTTTCCTAGATCTATCTCTTTTCTTTGAGGCTAGAGTGGGTGACATTTCCAGGGGGTGACATTATAGGGTCTTTCACACCTCTGTGTGATTTCTCATCTGTGCAAATAGCTTTGGAATAAATAAATTCTCTTCATGTGATTTTTATTTGAAAGAATCCTTTCATTTTGACCCTTGTCTAAAATTAAAAGTAAATGTATCAAGTTTAGACTTTTTAAAGCTAAAAATGAAAGATTAGGAGCAGCCACAGGGGGAATGTAAAGCAAGTTATCCACTTGTAAAGACAAGGATAACAAAGAATATTAAAAATATGGTTCAATTCAATAAAATGCAGCAAAGAAAAATCCTAGTAAATACAATGCTGAAAATATACCACAGAAAGCAATGAAAT
>JADRCD010223201.1:0-26100 GCA_019843815.1 Montemys delectorum
TAAAGACTTGTTCTCAGTGTCCTCAGTTTCCACCTGTACCATATAATGGTGTTAATCCTCATTATACTTAATCAATTATTGCAAATGGATACTCATATTTCTGATTTTAGAAAAATAAAATATGTACATGTGACTATTGACACTTTTTCAGTTTTTTTAGTTGCAACTGCTTTAGCAGGAGAAGCAACTAAAAATATAATTAGTCATTGCCTGCATTATTTTTCTATGCTTGGTACTCCAAATCAGATTAAAACAGATAATGAAACTGGCTATTACATTCAAGCATTTGAGATGTTTTGTCAAGAATTTAATGTTGCCCATATTACTGGGATTCCTTATAATTCTCAAAGACAATGTATTGTGGAACTTTAAAACAATATCTTCTTAAAAACAAAAACAGGGGAATTATATCTCCATACACATTATTTAAATTACGCTATTTTCAAAATTTTAACATTTGGATGCCAAGAAACTCTTTGCTGAGTGTCTATGGCACTCTACAACTAGGCATACTTATGCCCAAGTGAAATGGAAGAATCCACTAACTGGCATATGGTATGATCCTGATCAGGTATTTAATATGGGGAAGAGGACATGCTTGTGTTTTTTCTGCAGAATGCTGCAGGAGTATGCTAGCTGCCAGAGTGATTGGTGAGACATGCTGATGCTGGAACAAAGGATGATGCTGACCTGTGAGCTTGCCGAGTGCCCTGACAATGGTGACAGGAATGTTGTATTGGACATATGTCCTTGACCCACCTTTGCTTGCCTATGTCCCAGATTGGACAAGCTGCCTTGCTTCAAGCTTTTGGACCTTGTGGGACAGAGAACATGGAGACTGTGTAAACTGAGTTAAAAATTGGAGTGTAGTTTCCACTCTTACTGGAGAGCAAGTGCTTTCTATCATTTCTCAAAGCCACCCCCAATACACCTGGTGGCCAGACTTTGCGTTTGATTGCTACTAGTTTGCAGCTGAAGTGAGCACCTGGGACATCCCCACAGACATCCTTAATCCTCTTTTTAACTTTTGACTTTGTATCTTAAGCAGACTGGTTGCCTACTCACAGGATCACCTTCCGCAAAGCCCAGTTATTTACCATGGCAGTTATTCACTGCTATGAAGAAATGCATTGAGTGCATATTCATAAGTCCTTCGGGGCTTTGGGCTGAATGGGGAAAAGGTATGGTAATGAAGGCTGGTAGCCAGAGATGGGCAACTGGGGTTTTTAAGTTCCTATCAACAGAAGACAGAGGCATTGCCAAAAAAAAGGTGTTTGTTCATAACAAACACTAAAAGGCCATGTTTGTTCAAATAAACACAAACAAGCTGCGCATGTCCTTAAAGACAGGTAAGAAGGAGCGATATAGACTCAGACCTAAGCCAGGCGCCAGGGGCCAGCCACCATATTTCCCCGATGGGATCATGGAGCATAAGTAAATCTTGTGCTTCCCGTCCAGTTTATCTTTTAAAAATTAAACAAATCTCAGATACTGGAGCCAGCCTCTGTACATTTACATCTTCCGGCCTAACACCTGAGCAATTGCCCTCCCACTGAGCTGCTGAAGAGCTTGTTCTGCAACAGAATCCAGCTGAGACAAAGCAACAGAATCTAGCCAGAGCTTTTGGGTTTTCCTCCTATAAATTCAGAGTTAAATAATTAAACACTGAGCCATAATCAGAGAAACCTTGTCTTGGCTCATTATTTCTCTCCTCCACCCATTCTATTCCATCCCCAGCTCTTCTTCCAGGTATACCTGGTTCTCTATGGCTGCTAGATGGCTACAATATAGTATTCAACAATTTTAAAAAAAAGTGTTATCAAGCTAGTCTGAGAGGACCATGTATTATATCACTTCAGCTGTATCGAATTTTTAGGGGGAAAAAAAGGCAGAGTTATGGAGCTAGTAAAAAGACAGTTACAGGCATTATGGAGGCAGGTAGGATGGACAGGTTGAACACAGATGAGATTGAGACAATGAACGATTTATGTATGTTGCTATAATGACGGGTATACATGGTTATACATATGTCAAAAACTATGAATTATATAAAATCAAGAACGAACCGTGATATAAAGTGTGAACTTTCTGTGGTCATGATGTAGCAACACAGCTGCATCCTGTGAAACACACAGGTTACTGCATGGGGTGTGGATAGCCTGGGAAGCTGGGTAAATGGATGTAGTCAGGGATGTGAGAAGACTCCTTACCTCCTGCTGGATTATTCTGTAAAAGTAATACTCATCTTGAAATGTCTTCTGTTTATAAGAGCTGCATAAATATGAATGTGACTGATACCTTCAAAATACATGAAGGAGCATAACTTGGCAAAAATAAAAGGAAAAATAAGCCACAATCATAGTTTGGAGAGTTATATTTCTTAAGGAGAAATGGGTAGAATATTCAGAGACAAAATGAGGAATCTACACTTTAAACATCATGTCCAGCTTGGGTCAGCTGCCACTGATGGAGCAGAGTGCACACAACTAAGGCATCCCTGCCACATGCTTAAGGATCATTTATAGGGTGGACTCAATATGGGAGACTCTAACAGATTCCAAGGCTTGAAATTCTACAGAATACAGTTCCCACTTGCCCTAGTATTAAGGCTTTAAAAATAATAACGTATCCAGAAAAGTCCCAAATATTTGGGAACTAATCATTTTTAAGTTGCCCATGAGGTGAAGATGAGATTGTAAAGGAAATTAAATATATTTTCCACTTAATAAAAGCTACAATATATTAAATTCTGAAATGAACCTTTAAATGTAAAATTATATAGATTTGAATCCTTATAAAAAAACAAAGTTTAAATTAGTTATATAACTTTCACCATAAGCTAAAACAGAAAAAGTAAATCCCAAGTAAGAAGGGCATAAATGATACAGAAAAGGGCAGAGGTCAATAAACCAAAGCTACTAGTACTTTTTGCTTAAAAGGACCTAGTAAAAGTGGTCATGTGACAGGTGCCTGAAATCCTACAGCTAGGAGACAAAGCAATGGGATCCAGAGTTTGAAGCTATGGACTATACACAAGGAAACATTATCTAAAAAATAATAATTAAGAAAACAGCTAAAATCTGTCAGGTAGGTGTACAGGCAGAAGGCCTCCAGAGGCCCAACGTTAACTCTAGGTTGGCTTATTGTTGTCCCATTTTATATCATTCTCTAAACCTTTCACAGGTTTCTATGAGGCCATCTACTTCAAGTTATAGCTTTAAAATGGGCTCTGTCTTGAATTAATGCAAATCTACACACACACACACACACACACACACACATATCCTGTACATATAGATTTATACAGTATCAATTTCAATGTTAATATTAATGTATAATTAAGTGGTAACACATTTAAAAAGAAACATACTTGAAGGAACTATGGAGAGGGCTCAGTGAGTAAAAGTTCTTGCCATACAACTGTGAGGAGCAGGGTTCAATGCCAGTACCTCATACATAACAAAGGAGGGCGGAACAAAGACACACCTGGTCTCCTGGCACTGGGGAGGCAGAGACTGGAGTTCTGGGGCTTGCTGGACAGCCAGTCTCATTAAACTGGTGAGCTCCAGGCTCAATGAGAAACTGTCTCAAAAAATAAGGTAGGAAGTGACTGAAGGACCTCTGGGACATGTACACACACACACACACACACACACACACACACACACACACAAAACGTAAGTTCTGTTTAAAAACTATGCCACTGAGTTTGTAACATGTTTGTCATTATTTGTCCTCCAATTCTATATGCAAAATTTTTGTTTTCTTTTTTTTTGTAAGATCCATGTAATTTCAATATTAAATGGAGGTCTTTGTTTTGGGAATATTGAGAATCACTCACTTGGGCTACAAATTTACAACAGGATTAAATGACAAAGTTAAACCAACAGACTCCACCAAAAAGTAAAAGCTAGGAAGTACATAAATACAAAAAGTAAAAGCTAAGAAGTACATAAATACAGTCTTGATTTATCTGAAAGTAACCAACAGAACACCGTGGCGTTTCCTCATAAACAGCCTATGGCTGCTCACCACCAGAGCACTCTCAGTGAGGCAGCTCCCATGCACTCAGCTCCTCAGTGTAAGGTAGAGAAAATGGCATTGCTAAGTGCCAGCACAGTGTTCCATATTCTTCCAAGTCTGCTCCTTGGAAACCAGGTGGTTTGGTTTTATTTGTAAACAAATGAGGCTGAACCTCTGACACAATGAACATCAAGAGAGGCTCTCTGTGCCAAGGATCTAGACCTGCTTTGGAGCATAGCTATTCCAAATCACTCTCCTCCCCTTCTCCTCTGGAGTATCTCCTAAACCTGGAAACATCAAATTATTTGTGATTTTAAGTGATGGATATCTTAAGATTACAATTATGAAAAGACATGTAATCCAGGATTGTCAGCAGCAATTCTGGAGCTGGAAGTTAGAATTTATCAGCTCAAAACCTCTCTCACTTGTCAAGTCATTTAAGCAGGCATTGTCACCCTTAGTTTCAGGCTTTACTCTGGGTGACATGGGACCTAACCTGGCTACTCACCCTGAGTCTGTGATGGGAATAAAATATGTCTGTGTACTGCCTGGTTTTGTGTCACCTTGACACAAGATAGAGTCATCAGAGAGGAGGGAGCCTCTGTTGAGGAAATCCTTCATGAGATACAGCTGTAAGGCATTTTCTCAACTAGTGATTGATGGGCGAGGGCCTGGGTCATGTGGGTGGTTCTACAAGAAAGCAGGCTGAGCAAATCATGGGAAGCAAGCATCCCTTCATGTCCTCTGCATCAGCTCCTGCCTCCGGGTTTCTTCCCTGCTTGAGTCCCTGACCTGATTTTATTTTAGTAATGAACAGCAATGTAAAGTACAAGCTGAATAAACCCGTCATCCCCAACTTGCTTTTTGATCATGGTGTTTAGTTGTAGCAAAGGAAACACTAAGACAGCCCTGGAACAAAGATGTAGCTTCTCACCAATTAAGAAAGAATTGGGTCTAGAATCTCAGACCCAATCCTAAAGGCCCCTCATGTCACATATGTTGCATATGCATGCGATAAGATTGTTTTGTATCATAATGCCTTTTAGCCATGGGACTCTCAAGCTCCATTCACTCACAAGACAGCAAAGACCTTTTTTTTCTTCCTTTTTAAATTCAATTTTAGGCATTATGTTACAAAGTGAAACCAATTCTTTAGATGCTTTAGAACAAGCAGGAGGTACAAATAATACGAGGGAATTAAGTGCTGAGCATTAACTTAACTTCCAGGCAGTAGTCTACCTAATTCTGGACACTGAAAAGCCAACGTTACTCTTATTTGGAGACACAAGAGAACTCAGGGTTCAAATGCACTTGGACTCCAGGTCAGAGACCAAGAACTGAGAAAAAATTTCTATTCAAGGTTTAAGAATTCTTTCATAATACATACTTGATACTTCTTCTAAGGAGTTAGTATATCTGCCACTGCCTGTGGCTGCTGGTACAGTATTTCAGGGGAGAGAAGGTTCACTGAAACATGTTTAAAAGCACTAGTTTCCTACTCCTCCTTGGAGCTGGCCTGTTCCAGCATGTATGTCCACCGGAATCTTCTAGTCCTTCTACTCCTTAATTTGAAATACCACATCTCTTTATCAGTACCTAGCACCCTCTCCCCACTTCCATAATTACACTACAGTCTATTTTCAAGGATGGGGGAGTTCCAGCTCCTTCCTACAGACTTCCCAGAATTCCCTGACCTTTCTCCAGAAGCCCCACACAATGGCATCTGGACTATTGAAACTCTAAGTATCGTCTGCCCAGTGAGAACATTCCTAACTAGGAGAAAGAAGCCCATTTCCCATTTCTTTGACACAGAACATTTTCCTACATCAAAGCACTTAAGTGTTTATTAAAGTGAGGTCACTAGCTACATCATGTGTCTACAGTGTGTTAGATGCTGGGAATAAGCAGTGGATTTCACTTGGTTCTCTTTTATTCAGGGTATTATACAAAGGCCAGAGAGTAGAAGTATTTGGACACAGATATAAATGCTTACAAATGTTCTGATGAAAGTATCTCTGTAGCAGAATTTTCCCTGTCCAACCACTTTAAATATTAATACAACAAGAAGCCTGGGATTGGACAGGGAAAGGGGAGGCGGAGCATAGAGTTTCAGAGTCAACAGGATGGAGAAGGAGAGAGACAGAGAAGGAAGATGGAGGAGGGATGATCCAGATTCAGTGTGGCTTTAAATAGCCACAGGTAGTTATGATTATCTAGTTAGAGATGGATAATTACAGAACAATTTGTTTTATCTAGGTGGGCAATTTATATCATTATCAATTGGCTCTGAAATTATTATTTAGGCAACTTGTGAATTGAGAGTTTATTGATATATAAATCTGACTGATTAATTATAAGCTTTTAGAGTTTTGATTTACTGGGTTAAGGGGAATTGTGTCCACTGACCACAGCAAGTGGATGGCTGAGAAGATACAGGCTGCTGTGAGGCAGGCAAACCTGAGAAGGGAAGACTGCTGACTGGGGCTAGAGGCAGAGGCGGCGAGTCTGCCAGGCTAAGAGTAGCTGGGTGAAGCACGGGAACATGTAGTTCTTATTTAATATTTCACACAACCTACCTCCAGAAAGGGCATACACTTTACTTCACAAGACTCTGGTGACATCCCTGTGTCCTTGCAGTCTTGCTTCAACCCCTTGTGAGAAACATGTGATTTTGTCACTCTTCGTCTTAAAGAAATAAATTCATTCATTCCACTCACTGTCTAGGGTTATATTCTACTACCAATACTTTGAACTTACCAACGTCATAATACCCCAATTTGGTGCATAGTTTTCATTGTGGACATGCTGTGGAGCATGGGCACTAGTTAACAGGGTCCTAGAACCCAAAGGCAGATGACGTGTTAGAGAACGCAAGCAGCTGTCTTCCTGCCTTGTGAGTTTCCACTGGAAAGCACGGAAGAGTAGAGAGAATGGAGGAACCAGCTGAAGACAGACTGCCTGTGCCTTCCCATTCCTGTCACTCAGACTCCAGCATCCAAGAGAACCTGGGGTTGTGAGTACAGGAATGTCCAGAGAGTCTCCAAAAATCCTATAAGAAGGTTTCAAGAAGCTTAGCTGCAGTTGCTCGCATATGTTGCCCAATGTTAGTCTCTGATACTAAATACAGGAGAGCATGAATTAGAATTCCTAAGCTTTATAGACCAGTTTGACATCAATCTCTGGTAAAATTAAAGATGTCAGCAGGCAGCACTTGGTCAGGGGAAATGGTCATTATTTCTAGGGATTGGAAGTGATTGGTTACTCTGATAAATCACGAGTAAAACTTAAGAGTCTGTTTTTAGCAAGGCACTTGATCAACCTTTCCTTTCATGAAACCTTTACAAAAAGGCCAGTCTATGAACTAGAACAATTTAAGTGCAGAATTCATCTGGTTCACTAATTTGAGCAATATCTACTAGAGACCAACTAGATTTCCAGCCACTTTTGTGCTTGGCTTTTTCAGTACTTTGAATTTCAGCAATCATCCTGAAAGTGGATGGCATGAACCTCATTTCTGGAAAAGGAATAAGTAGCACCAGACTTCAAAATCCTGGAGCCATCTCTGCTGTGCCACTGGCTTCTGACTGTGCAACCTTCAACATAAAAGCCTGTCCTGTGCATTACATTGACTTGAACTTCAAGGAAATTCCTCAGATGTGTAGACCTGACACAATGAATGTCAGAATCAAAGCTGAGATAGATCCATTAAAGTGGAAATTAGAGGTTTAAAATAAAATAAACCAAGGGAGAAAGGGCTCCACTCAAGAACCACCAAGCTGCACAGATTAAAGAGGAATAAGTCAGCTTGACAAGAACAGAGAGGTTTGAGTTTTCAGTCAAGCTTGGAGTATTTGCTTGACGGTAGACAGTCGTGTGCTGATGGTTCAGGATAAACTGATGGGTTTAACTCAATCTTGGTTACTCATTAAAGAAAAGTAACATTTTTATGTCTTCTGAGCCCCTGCATGCACTGTGTGGATTAACAATTTCATCCTTACAGTAGCCAGTTGAAACAGACAAAAACTCTGTATCACTCCAAACCTTTCCTTTCTTTACTGTTTTCTCTCTTTTCCTTTTCTTTACTTTTTTTTTTTTTTTTTTTTTTTTTTTGGGAGTGAGGAGGATGAGCTCCAGATTTCAAGTTTTAGATTTTCTTTTCAAAAAGAAGTAGAAATCCTGAATGTAATCTTGGAAGTTGGAAAGTTGTTGGCTAGGGCAGGACTAAGGAGGCGCAACTAGAAGTCAGCTCAGCGTAAACATGGCCTTCCTGACAGAAACCGGATATTAACTCCAAACAGTGAGCTCTTTACACTGAAGTGGCCAATCAAAACCTGGCTTCTGTCAACAGGGGCGTGTGGACAAGTTATTGAAATTGCCTGAGGGCAGACCACAAGTTTAAAGTACACTTATTATCTCATAATGCTCCTAAAGTTATTTTTCTTACACAGCAAAAGGAAAAAAGAAAAAGAAAAAGAGTAAATCTGAAGTTACTATTTTTTCCAGAATCTTTCTGCTATACTTAAACAACACCATCTCCCATCTATACACACAAGATAGCTATATCAGGAACTAAAACGCCATTCAAAGGAAAAATGGATTTTCTACCTGCTAATCTTGCCTCGTGCTTAGCTATAATAAAAGTAGATTCTTTACCCCCCTGAAATTTTAACAAAAATCTCCATCTCTTATATACGGGCAGTGCTGGATCTTTAAAAAGAGGTGGACAGTTTATTTATTCACTAGTTTATGTTTTGTTACCTTCAGTGAAAGATGGGGGAGGGGTCAAAGCAGAGATAGAAGAGAAACGCCTGCGTCTGGAGCTTTATCTAGTAGCTGGGCTCCCATTAGTCTATTCTTTCATTTCTCTCTCATTTGCATCATTTCCCCCTCAAGAGTCAGCCTCCCACAGCTTCCAAGAGTACAGACACTCTGCTAATCATGTGCCACTCAGCACAAGCCTGACAGCTTGACTTGTGCAGGTAGTGTCCTTACCTGAAAACCTTCATTCATTCTTCAGGTGGGGAGGAGGATGAACCTGCATCTTGCAATGAAATACTTTTGAATTTGTGGGCTGGGAACAAGATCGGGAGGTGGAGCTAAAGGCTCAATTAAGGGATCTAGGATGTGAGGATGTGTCCAGGACAGCCGGCTGTGAAATGTTAGATAAAATTAACTGTTGCAACGCCGGCTTTCCCAGGTTGGAAAGTCAAAAGGTCACAGCATCTGAGCAGGACACCCACCTTCCAGGTGTTCACTTACCCTACACTGCGGCGGGCCAGCTGCACCGCCATCGCAAGACTGCGCGGCCTCGGCCGAGGAGGCGCCGGGTGCTTGGCTGTTCTCATGCCCCTGGCCGCAGCCCGGGTTCCCAGGGTGGGTGCTTTTCCCCAGGGCGCTGGCGTCAGGACGCGAGCCGAAGCCTGAAAAGGTGCGGCGTGGCGGGGCAGCGGGGACAGCGTCTCCCCTGGAGGAGGGCGGACGTCCTTCGGCACTGGTCCCGGCTCCTCCCCTGCAGCCCCCACCCCCTAACCTCCGCCCAGCACTGCTCACGAGTTCGCGACCGGCGCCCTGCAAGTGAAGCCAAAGGACTGGCGGCTACGGAGCACAGCCCTCAGCGTTGACACCGCCAAGGGCTACCTCCGCCCAACAGCGTTGGGTCCCAAGCACAACCAAAGAGACCCGAAGGACTGGGCCACTGCTCGCACTCCTACCCGACACCCTATCCACGCGGCGCCACCTCCCCAGCAAGATCTAGACCACCAAGTATGAAAGCCAAGTGAGCTAGCAGCCTCCCTCTCCTGCCCCAGCTCCCCAGAGCCACCTGGACTGAGACATCACCTGATCTCCGTCCACGTGGGAGCAGGCGCTGCTTGACGGGTGCTGCAGCGTGGCGCCAGCCCCGCAGGTGATCTCCTGTCGCCTGGCTCCAGCCCTCCCCTGAAGGCTCCGTTTTAGCAGTCAAACCTGTTTTGATTCCAATGCCACACCTCCCATCTCCACCGCGAAGACACCGCCAGACCTAAGTACTTTGCCCCAGTGCATACAGGACAGAAGTGCACCGAGCACTTCTAAATTTAAAAATGCGCGTACCCAACAATCGAAACGCTTGTTTCTCACAACAAAACATCAAGAAAGATCGTATTCTTACCCTTTAAGGAAGTAAGAGCCTCAAAACATAGCCATTATTCAGTTAGACCTCGTTCCATGTGATGCCAGCATCTGTCTGTGTGATTCCCATCGTTAGTAACAGCCCCAAGAGAATGACAAAAGAACCATTATTCCGTCCAGTTCTACAATGGATTGTCAATGCAAAATTCATGCCCCAAGAGACCTCAGTGAGAACTCTCTCTCTCTCTCAGCTCCTGGCTTTGTAGAGGCAGAGGCTGAGGTTGAGTTCTGCCTTAGGATTGTGGGGAGGATGCCAAGATGAGTGGATTCCTGGGAACCCACAAGCCAAAGGGGCAACCTTCAGGTTCCTTGAAAGACCCTGACTCAAGGAAATTAGGTCCAGAGCAGTTGAAGACACTACCCAAGGACCTCCTCTGGCCTCTGTACACACACACACACACACACACACACACACACACACACACACACACACACACGCGCGCGCGCGCTCCCACACTGTCCTCTCTCCTCTTCCTCTTCTTTCTCTTCATTCTCCTACACCCCTCCCAAAGAAAAGCCGGAAGCCTGTAGGCTAACATGAGCAGGGCTCTTTGGAGGTCCACTTCCGTAAAAAATTAACTCAAGAGAGCAAAGGTTCCAAGAAGTCCCTTTAAACCTAGCTCAGCTTTAAGTGAAACCAGCATTTTAGTTTTGTTCAGTGTCAATCAGCTAAAGTAATTTTGACCTGAAAATACTATGCCTCAAACGTATCGGTTTTGTCATTTTAGTGTGATTAACGGCATCAGACAAACAGAATGTGAATATTAAATTGATTTGTTTGATAAGCAACTATTGTAATGTATGAAATTATATCTAAGTGGAGCATGCATTCACATGCATTTCTAGCATGCTAAATAACCATGCTCAAATGCAAGGCTTAACTCCTGTGCTATTTGCTTGCTTTTATTTTTCTCGGCTTTACGGTTCAGCCAACCTATGTTGCTAATATTTTAAGAGATCTCTAGCTCAGCCCTGAGTGATGAGTGCTAGGCCTTGATGGGCTCTGGGAGAGAAGAAATTTGTAGCTATCTATCCTAGTTAGCAGGGCAGAGAAGCAAATATTAGTCTCTGGCTTCCATCATAATGGAACTCCAGACACAAGCATATTACTCTTTGTGTGAGTGTGTGTTGGAGAGTATGCGTGTGTGAGGCTGTGTGTGAGTGTGTGCCCATGACTGTATGTGGAGGACAATTGCGACCAAGGGTCTTTCACTGAATCTGGGGCTGGTGGATGTGGCTAGACTGGCTTGTCAGCAAGTCCCTGAGCTTCTGTCTTCCTCTCTCCAGCGCTTGAGGTTACAGGCACACTTCCACACCTGGGGCTTTACAAGGGTGCTCAGGATCCCAAGTCCAACCTCCTGTTTGCACAGTAAGCACTTTACCCACTGGACTATCTCCCCAGCCCCAAGTGTAAGCTAATCCTGCTCTATTCCATGTCACACTGGACCATCTTTATGAAGAGTCATCCATTCTTAACCTCTAGTCTAAGAAAGATGCTGACACCAGAAGAGGGAGGTCTGGAGCCATACTGTGACTGTCAGATCTAGGCCTGAACCCCCCCCAACCCCCTCCTCTCCACGGATGGCCAAGAGTTTGTCTCAGAGACTGTATGTGTGTCAGGCTACCCTGATTGAGACACAATGGACTGAGTGGGGATGGGAGGCTTCCATCAGTCCTCAGGCTCCACAGCATTTCACCCAGCCAGTCTTCTAGGCACACCCCTCTGCCCTCCTTCCTCACATCTGGAAGCTGGATTCTAAGCCACTGGTGACTGAAGAAGCCTACTTTTCTCTGGAGACTAGAGGTTGGTTTTGATCACTATGAATGAAAAGGAGTTGGATAGAAGGCGGCTGCAGAGAGTCTGGCGCCCTCTGCTGATGGGCCTTGAGGATATTCAGGCTAAAATGGTCTCTTCAGTCATGAGCTTTACTTACATGTGCCAGGATTTGATTCAGATTTGGCAGAGAGACCCAGAAACCTGTCAGTGAGTAGGTGAAAGACACACTTTATTCAGACTCAGACCGAGGTTTTGAAATGCAAAGATTTACGATACAGGAGATTGTAATACATGTTGATCCTTTAAAAATATTTGTTTTACGTATATGGATATTTTGCCTGCATCTATTTCTGTGCATCACAAGTCTGGTGCCTAGAAGACAGAGTTACAGACAGTTGTGAGCTGCCCTAGAACTGGAGTCTCTGCAAGGACAGCTTGTGCTCTCAGGGTTGAGCCTTCTCACCAGCCACGCATGTTGATTCTTGAACATTTTCTGTAGTCCAAGCAAGCAAGACACCTAATAATGTTTCTTTGTGAAGAGCTCTTTGAGTATGGAAATGGCATCAGACTTTCTTCCTGAAAACTTACACAGCCTTCCCACTCCTCCCAGTTGATCTTGTGCCTAAGAAGGCTTTGAAGCTCAATGTCAACCTAAATCACACGGCTGTGAGAAAGTCCTAACAGTTCACCAAATCAAAGACCAAAACAACACCTCACAAGGCCCCAGGTGTGTGTGTGTGTGTGTATGTGTGTGTGTGTGTATGTGTGTGTGTGTGTGTTTGCACATGTGTTTGAGTGGGCACACACACTCTCCCACATTCCTGTGTATTCATGAAATGTGGATATGAGACACTGGTAAATCTTGAAATGATCATTGTCACCACATGTATTATTTAGATGTCATACTGTATTACATGTTTTGTGTTTTTCTTGGGGCATTTGTGCTTTTCAGTGTGACTCAATTTCCCTTACCTTACTACCTCCAGCGTTTAAAACAGTTTGTCTGATGTCGTCAAAATACTTGAATCTCTCCTTGGAATTCTGTTCTCCAGTCTGTGTACCATGCAAGGACGGGTGAGTCTCACTATGGCCATTAGTTGAGAAAACAGTTTCATTTTATTAAAGATTAGATTCTCCTTAGAAATCAAATCAACTTCCAAAGATTTGATAAGTTGGTACTTGAAGAATTTCAGGTAATTCAGCATAAGAAACTGCCTAACTCGAAATATTTTATGGCTTAGGCTTTGTCACTTAGCTGCTAACCTCTGATGGAAAACAAGCTACTGTAACCATAGTCGATGGTAAGTTCTAGCCATTGAGCAGCTGGGAGTTGAGACCCACAAAGCCTTCAACATGCTGTCTCACTCAACCTTTACAATAAACAGTCCATGAAGCAACAGTTTCTGTTTTAAATAGAAGGCAATGGGAAATACAAGGCAACTACTGATGAGTGCTTGAACTTAAATTTGAACCCAAACCTGAGTCCAAAGCCAATGCACTTTATATTGCTTTCCAAAGCCTCACTGGCCTATTAAATCTGGCCTTGGTTCTAAGTAACTATCTTTCCCATCTAGCTCCTAGTCCCTCAGCCCATGTGGGCAATATCCCCTGCTGCGGAGTTGAGTTACCAGGACCTGAAAAGAAGATGGGCTGCCACTAAAGCTTTTGAATCTCTAGTGGCAGACCACACGGTTTGTACAATCCAATAAAGCCTTTTAAGCCAGGTGCAGTGGCTTACAAACCCAAGCCTTGGGAGGAGGAGGGAGGAGGATTAGGAGTGAGTCCAATCTTGGCTACTTATTGAAGCCCCGTCTCAACAAAGCAGAACAGAACAGAAAGTACCCAGGAGTTTTTTCTGTTGCTTCTGTATTTCTGAGCAAGGCTCTGGATCATGACCTTCCATGTGAATTCCATCAGCAGCACTATTGTGCAGCCTCTGAGGTATGAGACACTTAGGAGATGACTAACAAATAACTATAAGGAAGCTCATCCAATGTCTAAGGGACAAATAAAACACAGTCATATATGGTGGGTGAGAAGCGGAAAAGCTTTGATCAGACCGAGAAACAGTTGGCTCAGTTGTTGAAAAGAAGAATAAGTGTATATAGCCTATGCTAAAAGCAGGGGACGCCATGAGCATGAGCATTTAAGTGGGCAGAGCATGAGTCTAAGTTACAAAGCATGGGGCCCACAGGCACCAGGCTAAGGTGATTGGTCAAGACTGATAACAGATTCCCAGAAAGATCATACATTACAAAAACAACGTAATAAAACGTTCTTAGATAGGTGGTTTCGCAGTTAGTAGGGCAGTGCTGTGCATGAGTGTGGAGTGAGTGGCACAAACCAGTCACGCTGCAGAAATCCTACCGGAAGCGCAATGGCCTGGGAGAAAGTGCGTGGGCACGCTTTGCTTGTCCTCACAAACTGATTCCTGCTGTAGCTCACCATCTGAGGGTATTTCTGCCTCAGTCTTCTAAGATTCTTAAGCTTAATGGGATTACTTCTCGTTGGGTTTGAGTTTCCATACTTCAAGAAAATGGGAAGAAACATGCACACACAAGAGATGAAGGAATCCTCTACGTCTGGGCTTTGAGTAAGCCGAGGTAACTATGGCAAAAGGAAGTGAAATTTTAATAGAAAGCTGTACATTTTTAAAACTTTAAAACCTTTTTTTTTTTTTTTTTTTTTTTTTTTACACTGGGGCTGGGGTCAGGGATCAGTCAGGGAAGTACTCACTGTATGGATGTGAGGATCTGAGTTTGGATCCTAAGTACCCATCTAAAAAGCCTAAGGTGGTCACTCATACCTGTAATCCAGGACCCCGACCCCCGGGATCTCTGGAGGCTTCCTGGCCAGCTAGTCTTGCAAGAATATAAGCTCCAAACTCAGTGAGAGGCTCTGTCTCAAAAGATAAGGTAAAGAATGCCAAAGAAAGACATCCAATGATGAACTGGAGCCTCCCATGTGCATAACGCACACATACACATACACCGCACACTAATCAAAAACTTTAAAAGCTTGTTACAATAAACACTAATTATACTTAATCAGAAGAAAATAAAGATGTTTTGCAAAACAACTAAATAGGCAAGTTTTGAAGGCCTCTGAGAGCCCAGGGTCATTCTAAGAAAGAGACCCAATGGTCCTTCTTAAGAGATAGGTAGCTACCCACAGCTGCTGCGCTTACCTTGTGGTCTCATTATCTGGGTTCCTGACATCCTGTAAAATCTCTTAGGTAGCGTAAATCTCTTAATGTTTTTTCCTTTTACATTTTATTTGAAGTTTTGCAGCATTCTCATTGGAACAGTAGCTGTATTAGGTAACACATGTGTGACCTGTGCGCTAAACAAGGGAACCCAGTGCTTCGCCCCTCCTCTTGGCTGGCTCCCTGAAAGCTCCCTTGAGACCTTGAAGTTCTTAAGAACCCCCTAAAACCTTTTCAGGCTTGAAATAAATCTCCACCTCAATCTAGGGACTAGCCTCCAAATTAAGGACAGTTACTGATAAGGATGGATATTTTGATTAAAATTCTGTCTCTAGGGAATGGCTAACTCAATTCCAAAGAGAATCCAGTTACAGGAAAATTTCACCTCCATCTGATGTGGGGCCACCCAGTTTTTATGAACAAGAAATTCAATTTAGTTTCTTATCAACCTATTAGATTCCCAACCAGATGGATCTCTGAATTGGGATTGGCTACAAGAAGTCTAATTTAAGTAAAGCAACCAGAAAGCCCTGACTCTAATGATAAGGTTCACCAGACATTCCCATCCCAACTGTATCACCCTACAGCCACACAGGACAGAGTAACCAGTTTTCTCCTTCATAAAATACACATGCATCTGTTCCACAGCCAGCACTAGTTATGTTTTCTCTTTAAGAGAAAAATTAAGTGAAGCAGACTCCACATTTATACATTCTAGTTGATAGCGGACAGGGAAGGGAGAGGGAAGGGACAGAAACATCACTGGTATCAGACAGACAGACAGACAGACAGACAGACAGACAGACAGACCAACCAACAAAACCCTGGAAAACAAGTTCTTTGTTCAGGGATAAAGGTGAAGAGAAGGGTTGGGGGCCTGAGTGTGTCTTTGTTCAGTTCCAAAGCTCTTGGTAGTGCGTAACTGGAGAAAAAGTAATCAAATATGATCCTAATAAATAGCTAGGACTCAGTTTTGTAGGACTGATGGGCCAAAAACAGTTGTACCCACTCTACAAGCTCACTTGGAGATGAGGACTTTGTAGAGTAAATTAGGTCAGAAAAATTAACCCTCCATAAGAGAATTAATACTTATGATGATTAGTATTGTTAACAGAGCTGAGGGACTATCTATGAGTGTCTAGATTAAGGTTAGTCTCTGAGAATGTCTCTAAAGGATTGGCCTTATTATCTTGAGGTGGGAAGACCTATCTACCATAGATAGGACCATGTCCCAGGCATGGGATTCTGGATTGTATGACTAGAGAAAGCAAGCTGAGCATGCATCTATGCATTCGTTCATCACTCTTTCCTGACTGCATTTGTAATGTGACTAGGGCACTTCAAGCTCTTGCCACACATGACTTACATGCTATGGTGGAATATAACCTCCGGTCATGAGCTAAATAAACCTTTTCTCTCATAAGTTGGTTTTGATTGGGTCTTTTATCCAAGAAACAGGAAAAGAAGTGGAGACAGAAAGAAACTGATAGTGAGAAGTGGGGTAGAAAAACCACTGAGTACTGTAATTAGGGCTTAATAGGGTGTTCTAGTGGCATCTTGGAAGACAGCAGTGTATACAGGAATGAAGTGAAGGATAGTGAAGGTCTGGCTCGTAAGGTCTCAAAGAGAGAACCAAGGACTCTGTTACAAGTTTGACTGGAGCCGTCCGTGTGACATTTTGTTAAGGAACCCATCTTTGTTCTCTTCATGTCCTAAGAACTTAAGTGAAGTTAAATTTAAAGATGATGAGCTAATTCGTTTGGTGGAGGGAAGGTGTGTGAGAAAAGTAAGATTTCAGAGAGGAGAGGTGCAGAAACAGAAAAATCTGCAAACAACTGTTAAGGAGATTTTAGAGAAACAACGCTGGGACAACTGGAAAGTGTGTTCTTGGTGAGAACACGGAAGCTTATACAGCTGTTGTCTAAGGAGCTGGGCTGATTTGAAGCTGGCAGCAGAAAGTGGCAATGTTGTCACATGGTGCTGGTTTTGAAGGCGTGGAAGATGGAAAAGCGAGGAGATCATGGAGATCAGCTGAGGCCAGGCACTGTGTGGCAGAGTTGCAAACCCTGAAGAGAGGCCCTGAGATGCTACTGTGTGGAGATGACACCTAAGCAGCAGTGGAGATCCCAGAATATCAGAGATGCCAGGTCCATGGAAGATCTGCAAGGAGAGCTGCAAGTGTGGAGTAGTGTGGGCCTAAGAGAGAAGCTGTGTGTGCTATAAGTAGCAAGGTTGGAGCAATAGGGCTTCCAAATCCTTGTGGAATCACAAGTTCCGGGTGTTGTACAAAGAGCTATAGGCTTGCCTTGCTGGAATTTAGTTCTGCTTTGTTTTTTTTGTTTTTTTTTTTTTAAATTCTTTTTATGCTCTGAGTCTTCCCTTTTGGAATAAGAATGTTTATTCTGTGCCATTATCCGTTGGAAGCATGTAGCTTGATTTTTTTTTTTTTAAGAGTTCACAGTTAAGAGACTTTGGACTTTTAAGGTTTTGGAACTCTTAAGGACTATGAAAATCAAGTTGGGTATCTTGGTTTGAGTTTTATTGCTGTGAAGAGACACCTTAACCAAGTAACTTTTATAAAGGAAAACATTTCATTGAGGCGGGCCTATAGGTTCAGTCCGTTCTAGGGATGCAGGCAGACTTAGTGCTGGAGAAGGAGCTGAGAGTTCTACATCTTGATCTGAAGGCATCCAGGAGGAGACTCTCATTCCACACTGGACAGAACTTGAGCATAGAAGACCTCAAAGCCCATCTACATATTGAAGTACTCCAACATGGCCACACCCCCTAATAGTGCCACTCCATATGGCCAAGGATTGAAATACATGAAGCTATTCAAACCACCACACTGGGATATGGGAACTTGTAAGTTGTAATGAGTATATTTTTATAGTATAAAATGGTTATAAGCCTATGGGGACAAGAGGCAGAAGGTTGTGGGTTAAAAGTGATGTGTTTACTCACTGATAAGTGGATATTAGCTCAAAAGTTTAGAATACCCAAGATACAATTCACAGACCATATGAAGCTCAAGAAGAAGGAAGACCAAAGTGTGAATGCTTCAGTGCTTCTTAGAAGGGGGAACAGAATACTCACAGGAGGAAATATGGAGACAAAGTGTGGAGCAGATTCTGAAAGAAAGGCCATCAGAGACTGCCCCACCTGGGGATCCATCCCATATACAGTCGCTAAATCCAGACACTGTTGTGGATGTCGGGAAGTGCTTGCTGACAGGAGCCTGATTTGGATGTCTCCTGAGAGGCCCTGCCAGAGCCTGACAAATACAGAGGCAGATGCTCACAGCCAACCACTGGACTGAGCACAGGGTCCCCAATAGAGGAGCTAGAGAAAGGCCTGAAGGAGCTGATGGGGTTTGCAACCCCATAGGAGGAACAACAATATCAACCAACCATGTTCCCCAGAGCTTCCAGGGACTAAATCACCATCCAAAGACCCATAGCTCCAACTTCATATGTAGCAGATGATGGCCTTATCTGGTATCAATGGGTATGGAGGCCCTTGGTCCTAAGGTGGTTCAGTGCCTTGATGTAGGGGGATGCCAGGACAGGAAGGTGGGAGTGGGTGGGTGGTGGAGAGGCAGGGGGAGAGATAGGATATGGGGTTTCTGGAGGGGAGACCTGGAATGGGGATACCATTTGAAATGTAAATAAAGAAAATATCCAATAAAAAAGTGATGTGTTTAGCTGGGCAGTGGTGTCACATGCCTTTAATCTCAGCATTTGGGAGGCAGAGACATATGGATCTCTGGGTCAAGGTCAGCATGGTCTACAGAGCCTGTTATAGTACAAGCAGCAGTACACAGAGAGACCCTGACTTGAAAAACAAAGGTGTTGTGTTTGAAGTGATAGGGCTAGATTGTGATGGTGGGCATTGTTAACTAGATATCTGAGAGGCAGGACCTGTGAGGGATTGTTTAGATTAAGATTAGCCTCTGAGAATATCTGTTAGGGGCTCTCTTAACTACATTAATTGAGGTGGGAAGAGCTGTCCACTGTAGGCAGGATCATTCCTTAGAGATCCTGGGACTGTATTAAAGGGGACCAGCTGAGTATATATGCATGCATTCATCACTCTCTTCCAACTGTAAATGGAATGTGGCCAGCTGCTACAATCTCTGCTACCACGGCCTGCTTCCACACCATGATGGATTGTAACCTGGATCTGTGAACTAAATAAACCCTTACACCGTTGAGTTTTGTCATGGTTATTTTATCATAGCATAGGAAATGGAGCTAAGACAGTATCCTTATAAAAGACACTAGAAAGGTTGTTCACCCCTTTCTTTCCCCACTTCTGCAGGACACAACAAGAAAATAGCAATCTATGAATCAACAAGTGTCCCCGCTAGGTCCTGATCATGCTACCACCCGTATCAGACTCCCCCAGAGCAGAGAGAGAAATCTTTTTAGTATAACATTAGTCTGTGCTATCTTGTTTTGTTATCATAACCTTAGTAACCTTAACTAAGACAAAGACTTGCTTTGCTGATTACCTGTCTTCTCGTATTCTCATCTTCAAAGACAAGATGTATCAGGAAAGCCTTGTTCATTTCAAAATGAACGACAAAATTTTAACATTCTTGTTTTCCCATAGAGCCCTGTGTGATAACAGCCCTACAACAAGAGAAGAAGAAATTGTCCTCCTCTGATGGTATCCAGCAAGTATGTTGTATCTTAGCTCAGACAAGCCGGGTCTCACTAGTGTTGCCAGGTGGAGTCATGTGAACTGCAGCCCCTAGAGGCCACGGGGTATTACCTCACAGAGGAAGTAGCCAGCCGCATTCCATACGACCACACGCTCTCAATGGGGAAGGACAGAAAGGAAAGTTATCCAGCTTGGTTTTTCTTCTAACTTCTCATCAGAAGCTAACTTCCTGTCCCTGCAGTGTTCAAAGCCCATACTTTCCCCTGAGCTATAGATCATGACAAGCATTTATTAGTCGCTCTGTCCTCAGTGACAGTGATCCAGTCAGGCTCTGACCTTCTGCAGCATGACTAGAATGTTTCTGGATCTTAGAGAGACTTCACATTCAGTCCACCTCTTTAAGGGCTTAAAAGATTGTACAGTTTATCTATGACATGGTATCTGTTGTCTTCTTGTAGGCTGAAACTGAACAAAAGTAGCAATAGGGACGTTCTTCTTCCTCATTTTCAAGTGATTGTTTCTTATTTCCCCCCCTTTTTTTTAAGCCGACTCTCAAATATCCCAGGCTGGACTCAGACTCTCTGGGTAACTGAGGCTGGCCTTGAACTTCGGATCCTTTTTCCTCCACCTCCAAAGTGCTTGGATAATAGACAGTCACTACTTTGGACATTATACTAAGCTCATCAAGGAATGAAGCCCAAGGCTTTGCGCATGCTCAGTAAGCACCAGCTGAGCCATACCCCAGACTATAGTTTTCTCTTTCCTTTGTGCGCGTACATGTGCATGAGTGAGTGTGCGAGTGCGTGTGCGTGCGTGTGTGTGTGTGTGTGTGCGTGTGTGTGTGTGTGTGTGCGTGTGTGTGTGTGTATGTGTGTGTGTGTTGTAATCGCACAGATGTGTGTACAGGACAGAGGGACATCAGGTATCCTACTCTATCATACTCTCCCTTAGTCCCTGGAAACAAGGTCCATCAGGAAACCTGAGGCTAGGTTGGAGGCCCGTGAGCTTCAGCAGCTCTCCTGTCTCTGCTCTTCACAACACTCAGATTTCAGGCACTCATGCAACCATGTTGGGCCATCTCAGGATTTGAACCCAGGTCCTCACAATTGCACTCCTACTTACTGAACCATCTCTCCAGCCCATTTTTTAATTTTTCAAATTAAATTAAGGAAGCTTCTTATTTGTCATTTCAGGGAATATATACATATATACATACATAAACACATACACACATATATATATGCATATATACATACATACACACACACACATATATATACATGAGTAACTCATCTTTAAAATACTTTCCCCTATCTATCAAGATAGTCAAATCACTTCTCTCACTTATAAAGTGAGTGCTAGCAGTGAATAGAGTTTACGTTGCTGGGATACAAGATTCTACTTCACGTGCTTCCTTTTCCCCACCCACCGCGGACTCCGACAGACTGGGCGTCGCCTTCCAGATGCTAGTAGGAGATCCCACCCTGTGCCAGGTCAAAGTAAATCCACCATTGCGGCGGCCACTGCCCCACAGTGTCGAGGACTCGACCTTCGGGCGGCCTGACCTGCAGGGCCTCTGCCGAGCAGCCTGTAGCATGGTGCTGCCCTGACCCACTGGCTGTGGGGCCGAGACTTGAGGGCCACTGGGCAGCTTACAGCCATTGATGCTGAAGCCCCACCGTGGGCACTGCCACTCACTAGCCGCTGTGGGACTCATAGACTTCTACCACGGGAGCTGCTGCCTCTGTCATGGTCCACTCACCACATGGAGCTAGCCTCTACCATGTGGGTTACACAGTCAGGCAGGCCCACACCAATCACTCAGTTTCCTGCTAACAAAAAGGAAAAAAAAAAAAAAAAACAAAAAAAAAACAAAAAAAAAACCAAAACCTCTCAAACACACACATTTCAACGTCCGATCCAGACCCTTGGACCCTTGGGTGACTTCCCTTCTCGAAAGTGTTTCATAATCTCTCGGGCTCTTGCAGCCTTTCCAGAATTCCTAGATCTAAGTTGGACTACTTTTTGGCAATTCTGAGACATCGCTGTAGCCTCTATAGATATTCACATGATGACCTGAACTTCTAGCTTGGCTGTACACTTGTAACCATTACTGAACTCTTCTCAGGGTACCAGTATGAATAGTTCAGTAACATCCTCATCACCATGGGTGCTAAATTATCTTTGAACTTATCCCCAGGCACCCCACTGGGATGTCTCCTGGAAAATTTCAAATCTCTGAAGTTAACGCCTGACTTGAGGGCATCAAAACTAGTACACTTCTGCAGTATGGTTTGGAGTCAGTACCCGTTAGACAATGGCTCCAAATGGCAACTTAATGGCACACTAGATCCAATTATTTTAAAAGATCTTCATACATACTGCCAGTGGTCTGGTAAATGGAAAGAGGTTCGCTATACCCAAGCATTTACCTATCCACACTCCTACACCTCTGGCCTGTTCTCATAGCCTGCATGCTCAGTTTGTGTCACAGGCCTGAACCTACCTGGACAAATACATTTTCTGTCATAATGATCTTATGCCACTGCTGCCAGCTTTCTTATTCTTGTCCTAGCCAAATGTTTCTTTGCTAATGCAAAAATGTGCTTTTCTCTACCAACACCTGTCAAAGTTACTTAAGATTTTCATTCCTATCCTGTCTTGATAGATGATGATTTTTACTACTGCCATTAAATTCTATTCAGTTATAACCAATTGATATGGCCCTCAATCCTATCAGAAGTCTGCTAATGATTAAGTTTATGACAGAATTCCCAAAGCCTTTAACAGACCCCACGAGGTCTCAGAAGATGTGGGCACAGCTACAAGATACTGCCTGGATTGTCATATGACAATCACTGAAAAACACAGTGGACAAAACTGGATACCCTGAGTCAAATGACTTAGCTAAACCAAGGTAAGCCATTTCTCAAGTCACTCAAGTCACGTGTATCCATTCCACAGAGAAAAAGCCCCGTGTAATTCTGTGCTTGAAATCCAGACTGAAGGGGATAACATTTGAAATGTAAATAAAGAAAATACCCAATAAAAAAGAAAGAAAGTCAGACTGCCCAAGTTGCCGTGGACATCACAGGAAACTGCTGGTTAGTGGACTGTGTCATTTGTTAAATAATATATAACTGGTGGTGGATTATTATTTATTCTTTCTCAGACTTCTGACTACATTGACAGCTAAGGTAACTGTAGCTTGACAGCTAGAAAAAGCTTTCACAGATGTAATCTGGTGTCTCCTTACCTAAACCTGGTTTCCATTAATTAAATGCTTCACATTTTCTTCTTCTTGCTATGCCACTGTCCTAACATTATTCGAGTTCTTATAAACTTGCCTAATTCTAATAAAACATTCCACTATACGATTTTCAACTTTTTAATCACAAATTCTTGTTCCTTCTGCTCCACAAAAGGCTCATCTTGAAGACTGTTTATGTTGGTATCTCTTTTGTAAACTTACAAGCTATAGGAAACGCACTCAGATCTTCCTCTCATGGACCCACCCAGATGACATCTTGTCAAGTCCAGGGGCTTACTACATCTAGGACAGCTCCAGAAAAACAACCTTCAGGTGCTCCAATCAGCTCTCAGACGCAGATGCTTCTACTGGACCTGTTCCTTCTGACTTATCCTCAGATGGCCCCACAGACCCTAGACAGGAAGGAAACAGCCAACTCTCCTAAGACTGGACAAATACCTCCCACACCCATCCTTCTAGGTTCCCTAGAGACATGTTGCCCCAATGTCAGCATGAAGCAGCCAGATATCACAATGACCCTATTCCTGCTCTACCATCGCCTCTTCTAATTTTTTCTTTTTAAGTTAAATCAAAATGGGGGAATGTTAGTATTCTGTCCAAAGTCCACCCCACAGTTACCTGGAGATGAGCCAGGTAGGCCTGACCCAGTATAAAAGGGGATGCTTGCTCCCTCCTTTTTCTCTTGTTCCTTTCTTGCTCTCTCGCTCCCTTGCTCTTCCCTTCCCCCCTTCCTTCCTATTCCCTTCCATCCCCCTTTCCCTGTGCTCATGGCTGACCTCTATCTTCTCTCTCTCTCTCTCTCTCTCTCTCTCTCTCTCTCTCTCTCTCTCTCTCTCTCTCTGCCTCTACTACCCTCTTAACATCACTCCCCATGCCCTGAATAAACTCTGTTCTATACTATACCATCATGTGGCTGGCCTCTCAGGAAAAGGGATGCCTCAGCACCTGCCTGCTGAGATATCCCCTTCCCCCGTACTTCACCACACCCCATCATAGAACATACCCCCCTTCTTCTCCTTATCTTTCTATAAACACATCACCTAGGGGTGCGGATTGGGTGAAATGCATGAGAACACAGGTGACTTCAATTTCTTTTTCTTTCTTTCTTTCTTTCTTTCTTTCTTTCTTTCTTTCTTTCTTTCTTTTTTTTTTTAATTTTTATAGCTGTTTGCAGATACATGATGAGATCAACATCTGAGCAGGAAATTAATGTTTGTTTCGTGTATACCTACAGCCTGTAAGGAATTTTGTACAATACTTTCCATACTTCAACCATGATTTGTCATTTAAAGTCAGACATGGAATTTTCAATTTATAGTATCATCTCAAAAAGTTTTGTAACGAGGCCATTTTGGATTTTAGATTTTTCAGTTATGTCTGTTCAGCATGCACGGTCTAAATTTTATGCACATTTTTGCAAAGGGACAAAACTATTCATAGCATCAGTTTGTATGAGTCTCAAACCTAAAAATTCTCACTCAGAGGTAGATGTTAGACAAGCAGTATTACCTCAGTGAAGGTAAGAGAATATATATGTATATGTTTATGTATTCACAAACATTTTTCATGTTTTTTAATTTACCCAGCAAGAACCAATAACACCTTAGAAATATGTAATTAAGTGTATTTAAAAATTACTATGCTAGGTATAATAGTGTATGCTTGTAATTCTAGTCCTTGAGACGCTAAGATGGGAAAGTTGAAATGTCAGGAGCACTGTGACTCTCCTGCCAGCTCAAGGTATATAATGAGTCCCCAGGGGAGTTAAAGTAACTAATAATAATGAATCTTACTTCAACCAGCGTTAAAAATCCATATAGAGTTTATGACTAAAAAGTATTTTACTCAACTATCAATATTCTAAAACTAGACACAAATTAGATTTTTTCATTTAAATATGTACACGCTTATTATCTCTATTTTCCTATTGAATTGTAAAACTGAATTCCTTAAATAGATCATTCAAAAGTTAATCCACTGTAAGTCAGCAAGTAACATATTTATTCCACATATTAAAACTAAGAAAACAACTTGGAGCAATCTCACTGCCAGTCTCACTGGGAGACTGCACTGCAAAGTGTATGGTTTTGTGTGGGATGCCAATACTGCTCTGCTTTCTTCTAAGCAAGGCTCACAGAGCCCTGACACCACAGCTGGACACAATGCAGAGATCATGGGGAGTGCAGCCTCAGTGGCTACATCTGCAACACATCTCCTGCATCAAAGCTCATCACAGAGAAGATTGTAAGAGCCAGAGGACCGGGAAGTCTTCTGTGAGGTTGTATCTCCAGAAACAGCTGCTGAACAATGGTAATATCAATAGTCATGCTAATGGGGGATTGGAGAAAATCTCATGGGGCCCTACCCATAGACAAAGTGGCAACTAATGACCACTGAATCCACGGAAATTAGCCTCTTCTAGGGATGAGCCCCTTAATTGGTTATCCAATGCAAAGTGATCAACCCTAAGACAATACACACACAAACAACAAAACTGGCCTCTGCAGGTTACAAATACAAGAAAAAGAGGCTAGCTTAAGAGGGTTTGAGTGGGGAATAGGGAAGTTTGAGGGTAAGAAAGAGAATGAAGAAATGGTATAACTATATTTTAATTAAAATACATTAAAATGTTTGGCAAAAAGACTTAATAGCTTCAGTGCTAATCCTATAAGGCAAAAGTATAAAAAGTTTTATAGTTGCAAAATGTAAGAATATGTGGAATGTAATGCTATCACTGAATTTATGTAAATTGTTCTATTAATCATGAAAGCCCTTTCTGGAAAAACATGCAGAAATGAATCATTCAGTTGTCGCCCAAAGGTCTGCTGCTCTAAATGATTGAGTTACTAGACTTGTTCACACTCTTCCTTTACATTTCATATATGTGCCCATAATAAATACTGTATAGTAATGAATATTTTATATTTATTTGTTCTCACATAGATGGATGACATCCTTAGGCATTCTCAGTTCCTAGATAATTGCATGATA